>JAPEBW010000999.1:0-33288 GCA_027405785.1 Ophiocordyceps robertsii
AGATACGGTAAATAGAGAAATACTCTTAGCAACGTAGCTAAAGAACGCTTAGTAGCGAGATATATAGTCTTTACTAAAGTTTAGCCTTTACCTTAACTCTATCGAACGGCATTTCGAGCGGCTATTAAAGTAGATATAGTTATTAAGGTTCTTCGCTAAGTTACGACTAAAGCTTTAAGAGTAACTTAACCTTTACTTAATACCTATTTATAAGTATAGTAAAGAAGAACTAGTTTAGGTAGCTTAACGCTACTAAGATGCTATAGATAGTAAGAAACGCCGTTTAGGCATAAGCTTTAGATTAGGATAGCGTGGAATAAGTTTAGGATCCTCGAACTAAGGAAATTCCTACTAAGGGAGAGGCTATAGCGGACGGTAGTTAGGAGGTCCTCGCTATTAAGGCACTACTAATACCTTAACGATAATAAGGGGAGACTTACGCTTAAATACCCCTTAACGTAGCTAAGGCCAAGGTTATAAAAGAGGGCGAGGCCGAGGCCGAGGCTTATCCTAAAACTAAGGGGTTATTTATTTTAAATATAATAAGCTAGGTTACTATATAAATAAGTATACCTCGGCTTTAATTATAGATACCCTAGCGAATACCTTACGCATTAAAGCCGCTTTATAAGGAAACGCTTAAAGGCCGGAGTAAACGCCTCTCCTCCGGCTACGTTAATACCTTAAGGGGAGCTATTATAGACTCCCGTAGTGCTATTAAGGCGAAACCTTACCGATACGAAGGTGCACTTAAATACTTATAGTATAGTAAACCTAATAAACGTATATTTCGCACGCTAATAAGGCTTACTATAAGTCTTACTATCGTATCCTAAGCTCTTAAGACTAAGCAATAGTTAGGCAAATAACTATAAAGTCTAGGAGGTTTTAATAAGAATTACCGATATAAGAGGTACCGAAAAGATAATTACTTAGTATTGCGTTAGTACTAATAAGTTAACGCCGAATAACTATATTTTAATTTTATAGTTAACTACGGCAATTATAGATAAGAAAATCTATATTATTTTATAGAAAAAGCAATAGTGGTTTAAGCACTAAATCGGTAACGGCACCTTATAGAGTCTACGAAAATTCGTAAAGGATTGCCGGAATAAGGCCTATATTTATATAATCGCTACCGACCTTAAGCTAATTCCGTTGCTAGATAAGGACGATAATAAAGGAATTCCGGAGAGAGAATAGACCGAGATACTACCGACTTTATACCGATTTAAAGACGTGTTCTCGGCAAATAAGTCTAACCTATTACTAATTAAGAAAGGAATAGATCACGTAATTAACTTAACTTCCGGCGTAGAACTACCCTTTAAACCGATCTATCCTCTATCCCGCAACGAATTATAAGTATTAAAGGACTAAATTAATAACTTTATAAGACGTAGCATTATCTAGGAATTATAAAGCCTAGTAGGCGCACTAATTCTTTTTATCTTAAAGAAAGACGGCAGCCTTCGTCTTTATATAGACTACTAGGGACTTAACCGCGTTACGTAGAAGAATAGGTACCTTTTACCTCTTATTTCGGAGATCCTTAACCGCTACTAAGGTGCTAAATTCTTTTCTAAGATTAATATTCGAAACGCATACTAGCGTATCCGTATAAAAGAAGGCGATAAGTAGAAGATAGCCTTCCGATTACGCTACGGACACTTCGAATACTTTATTATGCTATTTAGCCTAACTAACGCTCTAGCTACTTTCTAGAGCTATATTAATTAAGCGTTAGAAGGCCTTATCGATACTATTTATATAGTATATCTTGATAATATCCTTATCTTCTCGTAAACGGAAGAGGAATATACTAAATACCTTTAATAAGTTATAGAGAGGCTACGCGCGGCGTAACTATTCGCAAAGCTATCTAAATATATATTTTATTAGCAATTAGTCGAGTTCCTTAGTTTTATTTTATTAGTTAATAAGATATCGGTAGATCCTCGATAGGTAGAAGTAATCGCTAAATAGCTAGTACTTAATACTTATCGAGATATTTAAGTCTTCCTTAAGTTCTATAACTACTACCGTCGTTTTATTTACCGCTACTCCTACGTAGTAGCACCTCTTACCGCACTACTAAAGGGTAGTAGCAATAGTAAGAAGCTAAGGAGAGTAGACCTAAACGCGACCGAATTTGTAGCGTTTTAGTCCTTAAAGGACGTATTCACTAATATACCCCTACTTTAACACTACGACCTAAAGAGGCATACCTAAATTAAAACCGATATATTATAATATATAATAGCGGGCATTCTATCCTAGCCTAACGATAAAGGTCGCTACTACCTAATTATATTTTAGTTAAGAAAGTTTACCGGGGCCGAGTTAAACTACGGAGTCTTAGATTAAGAACTATTTGCTATTATAAAGTTATTTAAACACTAGCGACACTACGTCGAAGGAGCCGCGTAATAAGTAAAGGTCTTATCCGACTATTTTAACCTCTAGACGTTTATGCGCTAAACCTCCCTTAATCGGAGATAAGCACGATAGTATATATACTTAGCGCTATTCGACTTTACGATTAAGCATAGGATAGGGAAATTAAACCCGGCCGATGCACTATCGAGAATACCTAGATATAAGGGCGAGAAGCCCCCGTCTATAAAGTTATTACCGGAGCTCTAGTTAAAGCTAGCACCGATAAATTATATAACTATTAATAATCCGCAGAGGGATAACGAGAAGTCTTTATAGGCAAAAGAAAGCCTAACCTCGAGCCGGTATAAGCGTGGCGAGTTGCCTTTACGTAAGGAAAATATACGAGCTCTTACGTAGCGAACTACTACCGACTTAAGAGCGGACCTTAAGCAGCTAGCCGTATAGGCTAAAGAGAGAGCTAGTTATAAATAGCTACTCTTAAGAAAGACTGCAAGGGATATAGCCTACGGCCTCTTAGTATACGCTATAGAAGTTCCTAATACTTTGCTAAAATTGCTAAAACGCACTTAAAGCGAAGATATAGTAATTGCCTAACGAAAAGCGACCGAAGACTTCTTAAAAGAGAAGTATCCTTAATTATTACGACTAGATAGATTACTACTATAAAAAGGACGAATCGTAGTACCTTTTAATGCTACCTTATAGTAGGAGTTAATATAACTTTACTATAACGACCCGTTAGTAAGATACTTTAGAGGCCGACGAATAGGTAAATTACTATTAAGGAATTTCCACTAGGAGAATATAGTAAGGGATATTAATTAATATATCTAAGAATGCTTAGTGTATTAAGGCGCCGTATTAAGGAGGCATCGCCCCTACGGCGCTATGTAATTATTGCTATACCCTATGCGACCGTAGGAAGAACTGTTAATAGACTTTACTATAAGTCTGCTAGAAGTATAACACGAGGGGCGAGAAGTTAACGCAATACTAGTAATCGTAGACCGATATACTAAGTACTGCCTCTTTATTCCGTGTTCTAAGACAATAAACGCGCCTAAGCTAGTAAGGGCATTCTATTAT
Source organism: Ophiocordyceps robertsii (assembly GCA_027405785.1). Classification (NCBI taxonomy): domain Eukaryota; kingdom Fungi; phylum Ascomycota; class Sordariomycetes; order Hypocreales; family Ophiocordycipitaceae; genus Ophiocordyceps; species Ophiocordyceps robertsii. The sequence goes on from JAPEBW010000999.1 coordinate 3,490, forward strand.
AACGTTAAGTTAGTATATAAGCCCTTAAAGGGCGTAGTTACGGATAGAGGATTACTATTTACTAGTAAGTTCTAGTTAGACCTATATTTTATCTTATAAGTAAAACGTAGGTTATCGATAGCGTTTTACCCTTAAACCGATAGGCAAACGGAGCGTATAAATTAAGCAGTGCACTACTACTTAAGATACTTTATAAATTTAGAATAGATAAACTAAGCGTCCCTTCTCCGGGTAGCATAATTTGCGTGTAATAACGCAACTAATACTACTACCGGGCTATCCCTTAACGAGGCCCTTTTTAGCTACTAGCTAAATTTTCATATTAACGTTAAGGACGACGTTATAAAGGGGGAGGTGCCCGAAGTAAGAGTAAGAATTAATAGGCTAAAAACTCTACGATAACGACTTAAGGAATACTAGCGAAAGGCTACTAAATCGTAAGCGAAGTACTATAACCTTAAGCACCAACTACTTTTACTTAAAGTTAGTAACCTTATTACGCTCTTTATAAAGAATTTACGCCTTAAGGATAAGAAGAGGAAGCTATCTCCTAAGTATATCGGGCCTTTTTAGGTACTATAAGCTATCGGGAAGCAAGCCTATCGTTTAGCTCTCCTAAATAAGTACTCGCGTATATATAACGTGTTTTATATTAGCTTATTAAAACCTTAAAAGGAAAGGCTAGGCGACTAAGGAGGCGCCGAACTATTAACGATACCTAACCTTTAAGATAAAGAAGGCGAATAAGAAGTCTAAGAAGTACTAAATAAGAAACGCGTTAAAGGTAACACCTTTTTCTTAGTTAAGTAAAAAGGATAGCTAGTAGAGTATAACTAGTAGGTTAACGCCGAGGATATAGCGAATAGCTAAGCACTTATTAGCGAATACTTTACTAACCTTACTAAGAAAAAGAAGAAACGCAAAACTAAGTAAAGGCTAAGACGCTAAGAGCGTAAGGATAACCTACTTATTAGGTTACGATTCCTTACCGACTTAGTACCGATTCGCCACCGATTAACTATATCCCCGGTTAGGGCAACTATTTATAAATTAGTAAAACATAAAACGGGGAAGAAAAGCAAGCGAGAGTAAATAACTAAAAGAAAATATAAAGCTAAGCTAAGTCCTCCTTAAAACGATAACGACAAAGGGAAGAAACTATAAGCTAAGCTATTACTACCTTACGTTATTAATAAAGGAAAGATAAAAGAAAGATAAAAAAAAAGATAAACCTAAACCGTCTTTTACCTACGTTAACGCTTCGCCGGCGTCGCGGGAACCTGCCGAATAGTCCCCTTATCTATATCGGTTAAGGAGGGAAACGTCGGTATTCCCCTCTCCTTTATTAGCTATATCTTAATTAGCATAGCACTTACCTCCGCCTTTGCAATAAGTAAGGCATATCGCTAAGATATATAGCCCGTATTGCCTATAAGTAGCCGGAGTTTTAACCGTGCTTTTTAAGCACGGTACTCCGGACTAGCTACGTCGATGCTAAAGGGCGGCGCCGGGGTTAACTAAGTAAGCAGCTCGCGCCGCTTATCGATAAGCGTGCGATAGTCGCCACGCTAAGACTAGGAGATCGTTAGCTAATTGCTAGTATATCGATCGCATATTAATTACCGTTATGTCCTTCTTAGCACCCGTAATGCCGTTCTCCTTCCGATAAGTTATCTTAGTAATATTAAACGCCTCGTAGAGATGCTAGGCTATTATGGCGAGACGGCGGCGAGCCTCTTCGCTAAACATAAAGGCGTTATTATCGCTATCGTCGTCCTTAAAGTCGGTATCGTTAACGTTAAGCATATTAAGCTCCCGAATATAATTAAGCACGGCGACTATATTAGCACGGTCGCCGGCTATAAGTGCAGCCGCCTATATAACGATTAGCTAACGAATAGCGATAACGAATTTAATTAATAGTTATAGTTAATTAACAATATACTTAATCGTAGGTAGCTATACGCCGATAGCACTACTCGCACCTCGATAAGGTAACGCCGGAGAAAATACACTTAATCTCTATAACCTTAATAGGCTTTAGCTCGAATGCCCGGTAAGCCGCAATAGCGGTACGGAAACAATATATACACTAAAGTTTAGCGGGCATCACGCCGCTAGCACGGACGGCGCGGGCTTTAGCCTTAGACCGTATGCGTTTCGCCCGCAAAACGATAAGGACGTCGGCCTTACTATTGCCCGTATTAATTTAGGCCTTATTATCGCTATCGCTATCGCCACTACCCGTTATATCGGGCTACTCTCCCTCGGGGGGAGGCGTAATAAGCGGAGCGTCGCGGCTAGGTATCGCTAGTATCTCGGGGCCCGATCGGTCTTACTACTACTACTACTCCTAAGGAGCAGTATTATTATTAGCACTACTAATACCGGGGATAGGGGACTTACTTTATGCCTACTAATCGTTAGTAGGCGTATTAATAGCCTTATCCTTAAGGATAGGCGTAGGGTTAGGTATAGGCACCTCTTTAGGAGGTGCTCCCTCGTTATAAGGTAACGGCGAGCTAGGCGTCTCCTTAGCCCGACCTCTCCTAGTGCTAGTGCCGGCCTTTCCGGCTAAAGGAGAGTTAAGGACTTAAGGAGAACCCTAGTCGCGACTATAACGCTTTAAGGGCGAACCCCTTAAGAGTTAATGCTATATCTAACGTAGGAAATCGGCGCGCTTATTAGTCGAGCGCGGCTTTGGAGTACGAGGCATATTAGCGATAATAAAGAGGTATAGAATATATATTAAATAGGGAGCGAAAAGGTATAGAGGACTTAACGGTAAATAATTGCGGAAGAGTTAAAGAGGGGAAGAAAAACAAAAGGTGCGGGAATACGCACGATAAACTTTTAACTAATACGTTGCTACCGATATACGGGCGCAATACCTATAATTGCTTAAGGGCAATTAACGTTACTATAACCCCGTATATAACCCCGCGTATCTAACGCTATATTTAATTATATATAACTACCGGGCGTATATACTACTATATCCTAATTACGCGCACTAAAATCCCTACGATAGTGCGTTTAATGCACTCCTAACTAAATAGCCGAGGGCGTTTATTATAAGGGGGGGATAATTATAAGAATAGTACTAATAGCATAGGCTAACTAAGTGCGGGGAATGCGCTAAGCAAGAAGCCCCGCTTTCGGTCCTAACTTAATAGGTAGTCGATAGGCCCCCGCGACTAAAGCTAAGAGACTCTCCCTTTTATAAGCTTTAGTCTTGCAATAAAGTAGGCAGCTAAGCAATACTATAACCTATCGTACTATCTACTATCTTTACTACTTAATTAGTAGTACTGCGAGACTGTCTCCTTATAAACTACTTTTATTATAGTATACTTTTAGTATAGCTAGTTAAGCTTTTAGTAAGACTTATTTATAATATACTTTCTTATATTTAACTATACCTTAGTGCTTACTTAAAGTCTTTTTACTAGTGCGCGTAACCGGTTTACTATCTTTTTTTTATCTTACTTATAACGCGGCGATCGCCGTTTAAAGGAAGTCGGCGACCTCCTTTATCCTTTATATAAGGTCCTATACGCCTTTTATATTTAGTATAAGCGGTCCCTCTTTTTATATAATTTAAATTAGTTTAATATTATATCTATATATAGGGAAAAAAGGGCTTATACTTATCGTTTATACTACTTAGTTATTAAATACTACTTAAGTATAAGGTAGCTATGCCCTTTAGTTATCTTACTTATAATTAATATATATATAAAGGTAGGCCTGTATTTCTTAGTTTACGCGCTTTATTACTTTATTAGTCTATAAGTAATAAGCTAAACTTAGTTTCTTTTAAACCTTAGTTTAATAGTAAAACTTTTATTAAAATTACTTTATTTAGTTCGTCTTTTAATTTAAGACGATAGACTTTAGCATTTTAAAAAAGCGGAAGTAAGATTATAAGAACTTAATAGCGTATATTATTACTTTTATTATTAGTATTACTTTAAGCATTATCGCCTTTATTAGCTTATTTATTATTACTTATAAGTTCCTTAAGCTCTTAGTTCTTATTAAAAGTAGCTTAACTATAAAGTTTATTATTTAGTATATAAATAGCTATATAAAGAGCAGTAATAGCTAAAAAAGCCTTTTTTAAAGTTACCTTTAAATATACCCTTTACTATATAGCTTATAGTTTATAATAAGCTAGTATACTATTAACGACTAGCTTAGCTAAAAAAACTCTTAAGCTAGTATTATAAGCGTCCTCTTATACCTTAAGTATCTTACCGCTATTAAGTTATATATCTACTAAGCGATTAATACTTAAAGCTCGTTTAACTTTTTATCCTCCCCCTCCTTAAGGTATTAAGCCTTACTTAATACTTAAAGGCAGTCTTTAAAGCAAAGGCGCCCTTTTATATAAATTATATACTTACTTACTTAAACTTTTAATTACTATTTTAAAGTAAGCAATTAATCGCTATTTTATATTACTTAAAATACTACTTAGTACTCTTTATCCTTTTATAATATCGCTATTTATTACTTTTATATCTCTTACTTATTAAATATATAGGCCGGTTATACTTACTTCTTAAGTATATCTTAGCTTAAGTTTAAGTTAAGTTTTAGCTAAACTCCGCCTTTATTTACCCAACCTTTATCTTAAGGTATAAGGTCGTCTACTTTACTTATATAAGCAATTAACTTTATATTTTCCTCTTTTACCTATATTATTATAATAATACGCTCTTTTTATATTAATTATCGCGGGAGGTTTATATACTTACTACTAAGGGGGACTTAATGTCTTATTAGCCGCGCGCTATCTAGGATTATTTAAACTACGCGTCTTATCTCCTTTTTATTTAATGCCCTTTCCGGCTTATCTTAATCGCGGCATAATAAAGCATTAAGTATTAACGCTAACCTCTTTAAGTAGTACTTTAATATAAAGTTATATAAAGCGAGCTTTATCGCTTATTTACTTTACTTCTTATTTAACTTCCTTTTTATTATAAAGTTCTTTAAATTCTTATAGTTTATTAGCACTATAAACGTTAATATATTACGTAACTTTACCCCTTAAAAGTCTAAGTATTATATAATTATAAGTAACCCCTTATTTTAGATTAAGTAGTTATATTCCGCTATATTTAATTATTTTAAGAAGAAACTTATTAAGTATTATATCTTATTTAGTCTTACTTATATTAATATACTACTTAACGCGTACTTAAAGCAGTCCGCTTTTAAGTATATTTCTTTTTTAAGGTTATATAGCTATAGTATTAACGTATTATAAAATGCCTTTTAAATAAATTTAAACGCGGCTTAATGCTTATTAGTTTATAAAAAGGTTATAGTCTTTTAATAAAGGCTATTTAAGTACCTTAAGGTCTTAGTATAAAGTAGGATAAATATATAATAGTAATTTACGAACTTAAGGAAGCTTTAAACCCCCTTTATATTCCTTAGCGCTTACTATATCTTAATAGCTTAAATCTTTTTTAAATCGTACTAAGCCTTACTTTTAGCCTATATAATAAAACCTAAGTACTTTACTTTTTTTATTATAAAGTCGTATTTTTATAGGTTTAGTATAAGGCCTACTTTTTATAGCTTTTTAAGCACCTTTACTACCTTATTTTAATAATCGCGGAGCGACTTTAATATGTAAATTAAGACGTTATTTATATTTACTATAATAAACTTATAAAGGCAGTCTTTTAGCACTTAGTTAATATAGCGTTAAAAGGTAGTTAGCGTTTTTATAAGGCTAAATAAGTATACTTACTACTTAAATAGTCTAAACTTTGTTTAAAGGCCGTCTTAAACTTATAGCTCTTTGCGATTATAATCTTATAAAACGCTATAATAATATTAAGTTTCGAAACCTAATATACTTTTATTAGTATCCTTAGCGTTTTTATAATTAATAGTAGCGCGTACTAATCCCTTTTTATAATTATATTTAAGGCTTAGTTATTATAGTAAAAGCGCAAGCGGCCGTTAGCCTTCTTTATAAATAATACCGGCGCCGCGGCTAATAAACTACTTAGCTAAATAAAGTTTGCTTTTAATAGCTCGTTTAAAGTCCTTTAAAGAATAAGGAGTTCTTCTTTTAATATATTATAAAGGGGCCTTTATAGTAGTAGTAGCTCCTTACTATCTTTATTTAAGGTAAGGCCAATCTTATAGTTTACGCTTAATTAAAACGGGGGGCTACTTAAGCGCCTTTACCGGTACGAAAAGGTTTAAATAAGCTTATAGTACTTAAGCTAAAATATAGTCCGCCGGGTCGATAAGCGTCTTTAGCTAAAAGGCCCTCTTTATATTCTTTATCGTAACTACTTTTATATTAAGCGCTTATTATTGCCCTTAGCTATTTTTTTAAGCCTTTTCCTATTAACACTCCGCCGCGAAGATAGAGGCGCTTACTAGCTTCGCTTTTTAGATATTCGCAATCTTTATAGCTTCCTTTAATCCTTAAAGACCGATTTCAATCCTTACTTTTCTATGCTAAATCCGGTCCCTCTTAGTATTATAAACTACCTTATTCTTCTTTATCTATAGTCTCCTTAAGAATATATTATAGCTTAACTCCGGTATTATATAAGCAAATATTAATTTTAAGTGCTTAGTAATATCTATCTTAAATACTATAATCCCCTTTATTTAAAGTATTAATACGTTTTTTAAAAAAAGCTATAATAGCCTCCTTATCTTATCTATAAAAGGTATTTATAGCTTTATCGCTACCCTCTTACTTACTATAGTATAATAGTTATAGCCTATATTTATAAGTATATTAAGCCCCTTCTTCTTATTAATACTAACTTTAAGTAGTATTAGTTTTAGTATAAAGTGCTTCTTTATTAACTTTTAAGCTATTTACTATTTCTCTTTTAATTAAGGGGCAAATGGGTGTAGAAGAGAGCGGGCTTATAGCTACGAGTGAGGGGATTATAAAGATGCAAAGAGTGTGCGAAAAAGTAAAGAAATAGGTAAGATATGTGTATGTAAGGTTGATAATCTATCTAAGGTAAAGGGGGGACCAAGGCTTCCTTATATAGACAATTCCCAAGCTATAAGTAACTTAAGTGATTTAAAAAAGAGCCCCCTGTCTAGCGCAGTCATGCATAGTAGGCTAATAGCTGTTGTTGGGTTAATATTGTATTTATAAGCCTAGGGATTAATCCCGCAAGGAATACGAGGTGGCGCAGCGACTTAGCACGGATTATGCATATAGTCTCCACACACACCTCTTCCTAATCTGCTCATATCTTGCTTATATGTGGGTGGAATAATATAAAGAAATATATATAGTATGCAGAATTGTATAGCGGATTTAATGTATATTTCAACGTATTTATGTTATGTGTTATTTATGCTGTATTTGGCCTATAGGCTGCGGGAGAGTATATTTTACTCCCTTATAACTTTTAATATAGCTAGTTAAGTTTTTAGTAAGGCCTATTTATAGTATACTTCCTTATATTTAGCTATACTTTATTACTTACTTAAAGTCTTTTTACCGGTATATATAACCGGTTTACTATCTTTCTTTATCTTACTTATAACGCGGCGATTGCTATTTAAAGGAAGTTAGCAACCTCCTTTATCTTTAATATAAGGCTTTATACGCCTTTTATATTTAGTATAAGCGGTCCCTCTTTTTATATAATTTAGATTAGCTTAATATCGTGTTTATATATAGCGAAAAAGGGGCTTATACTTATTATTAATACTACTTAATTATTAAACGCCGCTTAAGCATAAGGTAGCTATACCCCTTAATCGTCTTACTTATAGTAAATATATATATAAAAGTATACCTATACCTTTTAGTTTACGCGCTCCGTTGCCTTATTAGTTTATAGGTAGTAAGCTAAACTTAGTTTCCTTTAAACCTTAGTTTATTAGTAGAATTCTTATTAAAATTGCCTTATTTAATTTATCCTTCGATTTAAAATAATAGACTTTAGTATTTTATAAAAGCGGAAGTAAGATTATAAGAACTTAGTAATATATACTATTACTCTTATTATAAGTATCGCTTTTAAAGTTATTGCTTTTATTAGCCTATTTATTATTACTTAAAGGTTTTAAAAGCCCTTTATCCTTATTAGTAGTAAGTTAACTATAAAGTTTATCGTTAAGTATATAAACCGCTATATAAAGGGCAGTAATAGTTAAAGGAGCCCTTTTTAAAGTTGCCTTTAAATATACCTTTTATTATATAGCTTATAGTTCGCGATAAGCTAGCGTACTATTAATAACTAGCCCGGCTAAAAAAACTCTTAAGCTAATATTATAAGCGTCCTCTTACGTCTTAAGTATCTTACTATTATTAAGTTATATATCCGCTAAGCGATTAATACTTAAAGCTTATTTAGCTCTTTATCCTCCCCCTCTTAAAGTATTAAGCCTTACTTAGTACTTAAGGCCGGTCTTTAAAGCCAAGGCGCCTTTTTATATTAATTATATACTTACTTACTTAAACTTTTAATTACTATTTTAAGGTAAGTAACTAATCGCTATTCTATATTACTTAAAATACTACTTAATACTCCTTATCCTTTTATAATATTACTATTTACCGCTCTTATATTTCTTATTTATTAAATATATAAGCCGGTTATACTTATTCCTTAAGTACGTCTTAGCTTAAGTTTAAGTTAAGTTTTAGCTAAACTGCGCCTTTATTCCCCTTACCTTTATCTTAAGGTATAAGGTTATTTACCTTACTTATATAAGTAATTAACTTTATTTTTTCTTCTTTTACTTATATTATTATAATAATTCGCTCTTTTTATACTAATTATTATAAGAGGTTTATATACTTACTATTAAAAGGGACTAAACGTTTTATTAATCGCGCGCTATTTAAAATTATCTATACTATACGTTTAATCTTCTTTTTATTAAATACTCTTTTTAACTTATCTTAATCGCGGCGCGATAAAGCGTTAAGTACTACCGCTAACTTCTTTAAGCGGTACTTTAATATAAAGTTATATAAAGTAAGCTTTATTGCTTATTTACTTTATCTCTCGTTTAACTTTCTCTTTATTATAAAGTACTTTAAATTCTTATAGTCTATTAGCACTATAAATGCTAATATATTACGTAACTTTATTACTAAAAAGTCTAAGTATTATATAATTATAAGTAACTTCTTATTATAAATCGGGTAATTATAATCCGCTATATTAAGTTATTTTAAAAAGAAACCTACTAAGTATTATATTTTATCCGGTCTTACTAATATTAATATACCGCTTATCGCGTACTTAAAGTAGTCCGCCTTTAAGTACGTTTTTTTTAAGGTTATATAGCTATAGTATTAATATATTATAAAGTACCTTTAAAATAAACTTAAACGCGGCTTAATGCTTATTAGTTTATAAGAAAGTTACGTTCTTTTTATAAAGGCTATTTAAGTATTATAAAGCCTTAGTATAAAGCGGGATAAAGGTATAATAGTAATTTATAAACTTAAAGAAGCTTTAAACGCCCTTTATATTCTTTAGCGCTTACTATATCTTAATAGCTTAAATCTTCTTTAAGTCGCACCGGACCTTACCTTTAGCTTATATAATAAAACCTAAGTACTTTACTTTTTTTATTATAAAGTCGTATTTTTATAGGTTTAGTATAAGGCCTACATTTTATAACCTTTTAAGTACCTTTACTACTTTATTTTAGTAATTGCGGAGCGACCTTAATAAGTAAATTAAAACGTTATTTATATACGCTATAATAAACTTATAAAGGTAGTTTTTTAGCACTTAGTTAATATAGCGTTAAAAGGTAGCTAGCGTTTTTATAAGGCTAAATAAGTATACTTATTACTTAAATAGTTTAAACCTTATTCAAAAGGCCGTTTTAAACTTATAGCCCTCTGCAATTTTAATCTTATAAAACGCTATAATAACGTTAAGTTTCGTAAACTAACGTACTTTTATTAGTATCCTTAGCGTTTTTATAATTAATAATAGCGTATACCGATCCCTCTTTATAATTATATTTTAGGCTTAGTAATTATAGTAAAAGCATAAATAGCTATTAGCCTTCCTTATAAATAATACTAGCGCCGTAGCTACTAAACTACTTAAGCGGATAAGGTTTGCTTTTAGTAGCTTATTTAAAGTCTTTTAAAGAGTAAGGAGTTCTTCCTTTAATATATCGTAAAGGGGCCCTTATAATAATAGCGGCTCCTTACTATCTTTATTTAAAGTAAGATAAATCTTATAGTCTATACTTAGTTAAAATAAAGGCTACTTAAGCGCCTTTATAAGTATAAAAAGGTTTAAATAAGCTTATAGTACTTAAGCTAGGATATAGTCCGCTAAGTCGACCGGCGTCTTTAGCTAAAAGGCCTTCTTTACGTCCTTTATTATAATTGCCCTTATATTAAGCACTTATTATCGCCCTTAGTTATCCTTTTAAGCCTTTTCTTATTAGCACTCCGCCGCGAAAATAAAGGCGATTACTAGCCTTGCTTTTTAGATATTTATAATCTTCGCAGCTTCCTTTAATCCTTAAAGGCCGATCTAAATCCCCGCTTTTTTATTTTAAATCCGATCCCCCTTAGTATTATAAACTACTAATTTTGTTTTATCTACGGTCTCTTTAAGAACATATTATAGCTTAACTTTAGTACTATATAAGCGAATATCTATTTTAAGTACTTATTAATCTCTATCTTAAACGCTATAATCTCTTTAATTTAAAGCGTTAGTATATCTTTTAAAAAAGGCTATAGTAGTCTCCTTATCCTATCCTTAAAAGGTATTTATAGCTTTATCGCTACCCCCTTACTTATTATAGTATAGTAATTATAGCTTATATTTATAAGTATATTAAGCCCCTTCTTTTTATTAATACTAACCTTAAGTAGTACTAAGTTTAGTATAAGGTGCTTTTTTATTAACTTTTAAGCTATTTACTATTTCTTTTTCTCTTTTAGCGCTTAACTTCGCGCTAAGGTTCCTCTTTTTTTAAATTAAAATCTATTTCGGTTACCTCCTTAGCTATAGCTATAGCTACTTATAAAGTTCTTTCTTTTTTCTTTTTATAAAAGTAAGCGATATACCTTATTATCTTATAAGTAAAATACTTTTATATATTAGGCTAGCTTTATCTTTCTTTTAGCTAGGTTATAGCGTTAATTTTACTTATTAAGGTATTGCCTTTTAAGTCTTTTTAGTCTTAAGTCGCCCTCCTTATTACTTTCTTTTAACCTTAAAACGGCTAGTTAATTTACTAAACCCTCTTTAGCTTTACCGCGATCTATACTACTTAATTAGTATACGCTAAGAAGCTTAAGGTTAAAAAGTTAACTATTATAAGTACCTCCTTAAGGCGAAGGCCTAAGGAGCTTTTTAAGAATACGATTTATATATTATATAGCTATAACTCCCCTCCCGCTTTAAAAAGCCTTTACTTAAACTTAAGGAGGAATGCTATAAACGTTTAGTTCTCTCCTTATTTAATTATACGGATAGCTACCGCCGCTTACGATTAAATATTAATATTAAGGTAATATAAATTAAAGTACTTAAAGAATTCTTATTAATCGTAACTTTAATCCGCGCTAATACTATAATAGGTTACTATAGTTTGCTATAGCTTTATATTTAAGTAATTATAGATTAAATAAAAAACCTCCTTTAAGCTTAAGAAGAAGTCTTAATTAATCTTATACCTTTCTTATATATATTATACTTAAGGCGTAAAGTAGCGATACTAATTATTAAACTTCCTTAGCGCTAAGAGTAGCTTTTACTAGTCCTTTTTTTTATTACTTCCTTCTTTATTATAAGCGTTATAGCCTTTATTATTATATTATAAGGTAGTATTAAGCTATTAATTAGTAAGCCGGCCCCTTTTATATATATATCCTTACTATCTTTTTTAGCTTTTATATTAAGGCCTTAAATTAACTTATTAGCTATTAGATTTACTACTAGCTTATTAAAACCTAATAGCTTATTTTAATAGCCTTTACTTATAGTAAGAGGATCGCTTATTTAACTTTAGTTTAGATATCGGCCTCTCTTAGCCCTCCCTCTTACCCCCTTTAAGCATAGCCCCCTTACGCTAAGTAGGCTTCTTACTCGCCTTATATTATAGTTAATAAGTCTTTTCTTAAGTTATATAACCTCGTTTAAAAAGAGCTTTAAATATATTAAGGGCTTATATATACTTAGTTTAATAGTACGTAGCTAAATAATTATTTATTTAAAGCTAAAAAGGGAAAAAGAAAATCTTTATATTAGTTACGTAGCTTCGTACTTTATAAAGGTTGCTTAAGTAGCCCGTACTAAGGTTAAGTTTAGGTTAAGGTTAAGCTAAGTTTAAGTAAAGTCTTATACGACTTTAGCTATACGTTAGCCTAACTTTAAGTTATTCGCTATAGTAGAACTATAGCTCTTTTTATAGTATAGCCCGTAATATAAAGTAAGCTAGCTTAAAGGCGTTAAGTATTAGCTAGTTATTTTATTAATAAAGATTTTTAGCTACGCCTTAGAAAATATATAGGTAGTAAGGGCTTTTAAATAGTAAGAGCTAAGTAAGAAGTATAGCTAAGTTACTATAAAAACGGCTATTTAAACTACGCTATAATATAAAGCTAAAAAGTAAGTTGTTTAAGTTAAGTATTTAAAAAAGGTAGTATAAGCCGTTTTTTATAGTATTATAATTTAAGTTAAGTTTATTAGCTTAAGCGCCGTTATAAAAAGCGGTATAAGTTATATAAAAGCTTAAACTTAAAGGTTTTAACTCTTGCTAAAAGACTTAAAGCTATAAAGGATAGCTACTTTATTTTTATAAAGCTTAGGTGCTTACTTATATCCTTTATATTAAAAGTATAAGGGCTTATAAAAAAGCGGGCTAAAAAGTAGTTATAAAATTGTTAGTTTTAGCTATAAAAAACGTTAAATAATAAAAGGACTTAAAATAAGAGTATAAAGATCGTAAGCTAAAAGTAAAAAAGGTTATATATATAAAAGTAAGTAAGGTATAGCGGGCTAAGGCTAGTAGTATAAGGAAATATAATTATAAAAAAAAGAAAAGAAGAAAAAAAGTAAGTAGCGGAGAGAATTTATATAATTATAAAAAAAAGAAAAGAAGGAAAAAAAGTAAGTAGCGGAGAGAATTTAAAGAAGTATATTATAAAGCTAAAAAGGCCTTATAACTTAAAGTAGATAGCGGTATATTGTTATTAAAATAACTAATGACTTTAAGTATAGTAAATTATAGTTTCTTATAACTTATAGTAGCTTTTAAGTCTTATACTTAAGCTTAACTACTTAATTCTTTTAGTTAAAAAGTTTTATATTAAGTTATAAAGGCTGCGTATTATACTCTTATTTAAACTACTTAAGTAGCTAACTCTTTTTATACTTTCTTAAAGGCCTTTATAATTTTTAAGAAGAAAACCGCTTTTTCGCTTACTTATAAGTTATAGCTACTTAGCTATTCTTTTTATGCTATAAGAAACTTTTTTTATAGCTTTCCGCCGCCTCTTTTTATTATATAACTTTATAAAATTCGTTTAACTTTTTATTTATTTAAGTAAAGCGTCATTTTATTTTAAACTATTTTTAAGCGCATAGCTAGCTTATTTACTAGCTATAAATATATTATTAAAACAACTAAATAAATATTAAGGGACCCTTTTATATTTAACCGGTATATAAGCTATCTTATTTTAGTAGTAACTTTAAATAGCTTAGTATATCTTTTTTTAAGTTTTACTAGTTTACTATCTATAATATAGTAACCTTTACTAAGCTATAGCTAAGCTAAACTTAATCGCTAAGCTTAAATTTTAATAAGCGGTGTTTTTTATTAGATCTATCTTTTATAGCGGGTTAAGTATAAGTAATAGCTAACTTAGCTTCTTCTTATAAAACCTCTTAGTTTTATAAATATAAGTAGTTATTAAGTATTATAAGCTATATTATAAAAAGAGCTATAGTTATATTATAGTAAATAACTTTAAGTCGGGCTAATATATAGCTTAAGTTATATAAGACTTTACTTAAACTTAGCTTAACCTTAACCTAAACTTAACTTAAGTACGGGCTACTTAAGCGACCTATATAAAGTAAGAAGCTATATAGCCTAAATAAAAATTTCCTCCTTTTTTCCTAGCTTTAAATAAACAATTATTCGGCCATATACTACTAGACTAAGTATATATAGGCCCTTAATATATTTAAAGCTCTTTTTAGATAAGGTTATACGACTTAAAAAAAGACTTACTAACTGTAATATAGCGTAAGTAAGAAGCTTACTTAGTATAAAGGGGCTATATTTAAGGAGGGTAAGAGGGAGAGCTAAGAGAGGCCGATATTTAAATTAAGGTTAAATAAGCGATCTTTTTACTATAAGTAAAAGCTATTAAAATCAGCTATAAAGTTTTAATAAGCTAGTAATAAATTTAATAGCTAATAAGCTAGTTTAAGGCCTTAATATAAAAGCTAAAAAAGATAATAAAGATATATTTATAAAGAGGGGCTAGCTTACTAACTAATAGCTTAATACTACCTTATAATATAATAGTAGGGGCTATAATACTTATAATAAAAAAGGAAGTAATAAAGAAGAAAAACTAATAAAAGCTACTTTTAGCGCTAAGAAAGTTTAATAACTAGTATCGCTACTTTACGCCTTAAGCATAATATATATAAGAAACGTATAAGATTAATTAAGACTTCTTTTTAAGCTTAAAAGAGGTTTTTTACTTAATTTATCACTACTTAAATATAAGGCTATAGTAAATTATAGCGACTTATTATAATACCGGTATAGATTAAAGTTATAATTTATAAGAATTTCTAAAGTACCTTAATTTAATTTACCTTAACGTTAATATTTAATCGTAGGCGGTAGCGGCTATCCGCACGATTAAATAAAGAGAGAACTAAATATTTATAGCGTTCTTTTCTAAGTTCGAATAAAGGCTCTTTAAAGTAAGAAGGGGGTTATAGCTATATAATATATAGATATATTCTTAAAAGGCGCCTTAAGCCTTCGTTTTAAGGAGGTACTTATAATAGTTAACCTTTTAACCTTAAGCTTCTTAGCGTATATTAATTAAGTAGCGTAAATCGCGATAAAGCTAAAAAGGGTTTAGTAGACTAAGTAGCTATTTTAAGGCCGGAAAAAGGCAATAAAGGGGGCGACTTAAGACTAAAAACATTTAAAAGGCGATACTTTAATAAGTAAAATTAACTTTATAACTTAGCTAAGAGGAGGATAAAGCCGGCTTAATATATAAAAGTATTTCGCTTATTAAATAATAAAGTATATTACTTACTTTTATAAAAAGAAAAAGGAAAGAACCTTATAAATAGCTATAGCTATAGCTAAGAAGGTAACTAAAATAGATTTTAATTAAAGAAAAAAGGAACTTTAGCATAAAGTTAAGCGCTAAAAAAGAAAGAAAAATAGTAAATAGCTTAAAGGTTAATAAGATAGCACTTTATACTAAACTTAGTACTGCTTAAAGTTAGTATTAATAAGAAAAAAAGGCTTAACGTACTTATAAATATAAGCTATAACTACTATATTATAATAAGTAAGGGGGTAGCGATAAGGCTATAAATACCCTTTATAAATAGAATAAGGAGGCTATTATAGCCTTTCTTAAAAGATATATAAACGCTTTAAATAAAGGGGATTATAAAGTTTAAGATAAAGATTAATAAGCACTTAAAATAAATATTTGCTTATATAGTACTAAAGTTAAGCTATAATATGTTCTTAAAAAGACTATAAATAAAAAAGAATAAGGTAGTTTATAATGCTAAGGGGGACTAAATTTAGTATAAAAAAGCGGGGATTTAAATTAGCCTTTAAGGATTAAAAGTAGCTATAAAGATTATAAATGTTTAAAAAGCCAAGCTAGTAAGTGCCTCTATCTTCGCGGCGGAGTGCTAATAAGAAAAGGCCTAAAAAGATAGCGACGGGCAATAATAAGCGCTTAATATAAAGGTAGTTACGATAAAGGATATAAAGAGGGTCTTTTAGCTAAAAACGCTTATCGACTTAGCGGACTATATCTTAGCTTAGGTATTATAAGCTTATTTTAACCTTTTCGCACTTATAAAGGCACTTAAGTAGCCCTTATTTCGATTAAGCGTAGACTATAAGATTTACCTTACTTTAAATAAAGATAGTAAGGAGCCGCTACTATTATAAAGGCCCTTTAATAATATATTAAAAAAAGAACTCCTTATTCTTTAAAAGACTTTAAATAAGTTATTAAAAGCAAACCTTATCCGCTTAAGTATATTATTAGCTATAGCGCCGATATTATTTATAAAAAAGGCCGATAGCTACTTATACTTTTACTAAAACTATTAAGCTTTAAATATAATTAAAAAAAGAGATTAGGATATATTATTATTAATTATAAAAACGCTAAGGATATTAGTTAAAGTATATTAATATTTAAAACTTAACGTTATTATAGCGTTTTATAAAATAAAAATTATAAAGGGCTGTAAGTTTAAGACGGTCTTTTAAATAAAGTTCGGACTATTTAACTAATAAGTATGCTTATTTAGCTTTATAAGAATGCTAGCTACCTTTTAACGCTATATTAACTTAGTATTAAAAGACTACCTTTATAAGTTTATTATCGCGTATATAAACAACGTTTTAATTTACTAATTAAAAGCGCTTTATAACTAATAAGATAAGGTAGCGAAGGTGCTTAAAAAGCTATAAAAAGCAGGCCTTATACTAAACCTATAAAAATATAACTTTATAATAAAAAAAAGTAAAGTACTTAAGTTTTATTATATAAGCGAAGGGTAAGGTTTAATATAACTAAAAAAAGATTTAAGCTATTTAGAAATAGTAAGTGCTAAGAAATATAAAAGGCGTTTAAAGCTTCTTTAAGTTTATAAATTACTATTATACTTTTATCCTACTTTATACTAAGGCCTTATAGTGCTTAAATAGCCTTTATAAAAATAACATAACTTTCTTATAAACTAATAAGGACTAAGCCGCTTTTAAATTTATTTAAAACGTATTTTTTAATATATTAATACGATAGCTATATAACCTTAAAAAAAGATATACTTAAAGGTAAACGACTTTAAGTATATAATAAGCGGTATATTAATATAAGTAGGACTAAATAAAATATAATACTTAGTAAGTTTCTTTTTAAAACGACTTAATATAGCGGAGTATAACTACTTTATTTATAATAAGAAGTTGCTTATAATTATATAATACTTAGACTTTTAAAGGGCAAAGTTATATAATATATTAGCGTTTTTAGTATTAATAGACTATAGGAATTAAAAGTACTTTATAATAAAAAGAAAGTTAAATAAAAAGTAAAGTAAATAAGTAATAAAGCTCGCTTTATAAAACTTTATATTAAAATACTGCTTAAGGAAGTTAGCGGTAATATTTAACGCTTTATTGCGCCGCGATTAAGATAAGCTAGAAAGGGCATTTAACGAAAAGGGGATAAGACGTATAGTTTAAATAATCCCGGATAGCGCGTAACTAATAAGACGTTATGTCTCTTTTAGCGGTAAGTATATAAACTTCCCGCGATAATTAGTATAAGAAGAGCGTATTATAATAATAATATAGGTAAAGGAGGAGAATATAAAGTTAATCGCTAATATAAGTAAGATAGATAACCCTATACTTTAAGATAAAAGTAAGGCGAATAAAAGTAAAATTCGGCTAAAACTTAACTTAAACTTAAGCTAAAATATACTTAAGAAATTAGTATAACCGGCCCGCGTATTTTATAAGTAAGAGATATAAAAGTAATAAATAGCAATGTTACGAAAGGATAAGGAGTACTAAGTAATAATTTAAGTAATATAAAATAGTAATTAATTACTTACCTTAAAATAGTAATTAAAGGTTTAAGTAAGTAAGTATATAATTAATATAAAAAGCGCCTTTACTTTAAGGACTACCTTTAAGTACTAAGTAAAACTTAATATCTTAAGGAGAAGGAGGATAAAAAGCTAAATAAGCTTTAAGTACTAATCGCTTAGCGAATATATAACTTAATAGCAGTAAGATATTTAAGGCATAAAAAGACGCTCGCGATACTAGCTTAAGAGTTTTTTTTAGCTAGGCTAGTTATTAATAGTATGCTAGCTTATCGTAAACTATAAGCTATATAGTAAAGGCTATATTTAAAAGTAACTTTAAAAAGGGCTTTTCTAGCTATTACTGCTCTTTATATAGTTATTTATATACTTAACGATAAACTTTATAGTTAAGCTACCTTTAATAAGGATTAAAAGCTTAAGGAACTTATAAGTAATAATAGATAGGTTAATAAAGGCGATAATACTAAAGAAAATATTAATAATAAAAGTAATAGCGTATACTATTAAGTTCTTATAATTTTACTTTTGCTTTTATAAAATGCTAAAGTTTATTATCTTAGATTAAGGGATAAACTAAATAAGGCAATTTTAGTAGGAGTTTTACTACTAGACCGGGGTTTAAAGAAAACTAAGTTTAGCTTACTACTTATAAACTAATAAAGTAATAAAGCGCGGAAACTAAAAAGTATAGGCCTACTTTTATATATATATTTACTATAAGTAGGATAAGTAAAAAGCATAGCTACTTTACGCTTAAGCGGCACTTAATAACTAAGTAATATTAACGATAAGTATAAGCTCTTTTTTTACTATATATAAATACAATATTAAGCCGATTTAAATTATATAAAAAGAGGGACCGCTTATACTAAACGTAAAGAGTATATAAGACTTTATATAAAGGATAAAGGAGATCGCTAACTTCCTTTAAACGGCGATCGCTATATTATAAGTAAGATAAGAAAAGATAGCAAACTAGTTATATATACTAGTAAAGAGACTTTAAGTAAGCGATAAAGTATAGTTAAATATAAAGAAGTATACTATAAATAGGCCGTATTAAAAGCTTAACTAGCTATACTAAAAGTATATTATAATAAAAGTAGTTAGCTTATATATAGTAAAACTTAATATATTAAGGACGGTTTATAAAAGACTATATATAAAGTTCCTTTACCGCGTAGCGAATAACCCCTTACTTAACTAAGTAGTTAATACCTATTAGCTACTACTAATAATTAAGGAAGACGATAAACTAAAGTATATTATAAAGAAAATCTAATAAGCTTAGTAAAGATAAATTAAAAAAAGAAAGTAATACTAAGTCTTTATAAAGTAGTATAAGTATAATAAATTAACTTAGTAATAAATTAATAACTTTTAAGATATAATTGCTTAAAACAAGTTTAAAGAATAGTATAATAATATAAAAAAGAATAATAAAGGTAAGGTAAAGGAATAATAATAAGCTAAGCCGGGGAGTAAGAAAAAGCATAAAAGAGATAGCGGAGAAAAAGAAGAAAACTAAGAAAAATAAAAAGGAGTTTCGGACTACGCTTAGTAGATATTAAAATAATTTTAAATAATAAGCATAATAAAAATATACTATTAGCATATATTAAGTATAAATAATCATAAGATAAAGGTAAGAAATAATAAGATATAATAAGATATAATAAGATATAAAGTAAATATAAAAAAGACGTATAAAGAACTACGACTTAATTTAAGTAAACTACTTATTACTAGCTAATACTAATAGGTTAACCTTAAATATTAAGGTATATTTAAGCTTTACGCACTATAATAGCAGTATAAGCTAACTTTATATTTTATAATAATCGTTAGCGATATCCTTTTAATTAGTATTTAAAGAGGATAGGAAAATATATATATAAGTTAGTGCGATAGTTTTTAAATATCTTTTAGATATATAGTTTAAGGACGCGTTTATAGTAGTAACTATATTATTAATATACTAATATCGTGTTAATATTATATTATATATAGTTTAAGAATAAAGATATATAAGTAAATAGTATAAACTAGTATAAGTATAAGCAAAATATTTATAAGCTTAAAGCGAGGCTTAATTTTAATAAGCTTTATATTAAGTATCCGTATTAAAAGGCGCTATACGTTTAATATATATAAAGTAAGGGGGGCGCTATATAATAGTGCTATATATCGCGCTCCGCTTATTAAGCGATAATAGCGGGCGCGAAGATTAATGCGAAGGAGGTAACGTATAGTCGCTAAGCGTATTAAGAGGCGTAGTATAAAAAGACGCTTATAAGCTAGCGGGAGATAAAGCGCGGGGGATTATAATAAATATATTAAAGCGCGGCGTAGCGGAACTATTATAAGAAAGGGCGCGCGTATAAAAAGCTTAATAATTAAAAAAAAAGAAAAAAAAAGAAAGAAAGAAGGAGAGAGAAAGAGTATTTATATATAAAGACCGCGGGCGGTAAGAAAGTAAGATATACCTTAAGTATTAATAATAGCGGTAAGCGGAGGGGGTACGTTATACTACCCCGGCGCTATTTAAGATTATATAGCAGCGTAGATAGGCGAGTATATAATATATTTAACGCTATAGCATAACGTTATTTAAGAAGATATATTAATATATAATTATAAGCATAATAAAGATAACTATACTTATTAATATTAAGCGCGGAGTAGTAAGCGGGGTAGTAACGTTATATACCTTAGTATATAATAGCTTAAAGGGGGATAGTATTATAGGCTATCTTATAAGAAAAGCTTTAATTATATTATAGCGAATAACTTAAAGTTAGGCTAATATATAGCTAAAGTCGTATAGGATTTTACTTAAACTTAGCTTAACCTTAACCTAAACTCGACTTAAGTATAAGCTAATTAAGCGACCTTTATAAAGTAAGAAGCTATATAGCTTAAATAAAGATTTCCTTATTCTTTTCTTAGCTTTAAATAAATAATTCTTTCGCAATATACTACTAAACTAAGTATATATAGGCATTTAATATTAAGGAACTTAAGACTATTATTTATTCTTATCTTTATAATAAGCTCGCTTAAGGCTATATAAATTATTAAAGAAAAAGAGTTATTAAAGCTAATCTAAAAAAGCTATTAGTATATTAGTTTAGCGCAAGTTTAAAAAATCGGCGGTAAAGAATTATAGCGCGATTTTTATAGTTTAGTTTTGCCTTTTTAATAAGCTATTAGTTTAAAAGTACTAAGCGGTAAATATAAAAACCTTTAATATAAAAGGTTACTATAAAGTCCGCTAAAATACTAAAGTAAACTTTACGTTTTAATTAAAGATTATCTTTTTTAGAATCCTTTTATTCGCGCGGAGTAGCTTAGTATATTACGCTTATACTTAGTCTTTTACTATAAACTAGTTATTACCTAAAATAAAGAGATATATCTTTAAATATTTATTAGTTATAGTTATTAAGGTATTAAAGAAGTTTTTTATACGATCTTTTTATAAAGATTATTTAGCTTAAACTACTAAGAGCTTAATAATAAAGTTTATTACTATTATATAGTATAAAACCGGCGGGCTTTAAATTAAAATAAACTACTTTAACGTCTTACCTTAATCGGTCTAAGTATAGTAATAAGTATTATAGCTATCTACGACTTCGTTTATATATTTACTAAGCTATAATATTAAGAAGCTCTTAAATAAATCTTATTATATATAAGTATAGCTAGTATAAAAATATTTAGCGTAGGCGTCTTTAATAAT
The DNA here is from genome assembly GCA_027405785.1 of Ophiocordyceps robertsii. NCBI lineage: Eukaryota > Fungi > Ascomycota > Sordariomycetes > Hypocreales > Ophiocordycipitaceae > Ophiocordyceps > Ophiocordyceps robertsii. The sequence continues at coordinate 25,105 of JAPEBW010000999.1, forward strand.
TTCTTTAGTATAAGTCTTAAGAATATATAGTTTTTAGCGTTTATTATTCTCTATAAAGTATAGTAACCTTTATAATTAAAGGAATAAGAGTTTAAGGATAATATTTTTATTACTAAGCTATATAATAATCCTTACTTACTATATATCCTTTATATATCTATTATATATATTTTAGCGGATCGGTAATTTAATTAATACTTCTATATAATAGAATATATAGTTTATTATCTTATTTTCTTAAATATATTTTAATTCCCTTTTTTTATTTTAAGATATTAGCTTATTATCTTAATATGATAAATATAAAAAAGCGTTTAGTATAATATTCTTAATACTTAAGATATAGTATACCTTAAGCGGAAATTAGCTTAAGTATTAAGAGGTAAGGACTAGCTTATTATAAAATTTTATATAAATAGAAAATAAGGATTTTTAGTATATAATTCTATAAGTGCTTATATAATTAGTAAAGATAACTACTTATAGGGTTCTTATAGATCGTATTATAGTATATAGCTTATAGACCGCTTATATTAAACTAGCTACTTTAAGCTTTATAAGCTAGTATTAAGGATCTCCGCCTTAAAAAGCGCGGCTTAAGTAAACGATAAGCTAAACCTTAGTCCGGGCTAATAAAGTCTTTTTATCTTATTCTATACCTTTTTTTAAGTAAAAAGCTATAGCTGCTACTCCGTATTCTTAGGATATATTAATTTTAATAAATAGTTATTAAGCAGGGTCGAAGTAATAAATCGTTTAAAGCTTAGTAAGTTTTTTAGTTAAATTTGTAAAGGCCTTTTCTTTTTCCGTAGTAAGCTAAAAAGCGGCTTTCGCGGTATATCGTGCTTATTCTTAGCCCCTTAAAGGGACTCCTTCTTCTTATCTTACTTAAAATAGCTTTATCTTTTAGTTTTATAAGACGATAATTTTCTTAGCAAAATGCGGGACTATATAGCATAGCTATTTAATAAGGCCGATTTATTTCTTAAGCTATTAAAAGTTCTTTAAAAACGCGATATTCTTTAAAGCTTATATACGTTCGTTTATATTTATTAAGCTAATAGCGTTTACCTTAAATCTAAGGAGTTATATAAATAAGTACGCTAAGAAAGACTTTAATCTATATAAAGTAATACTATAATCGTAAAAAGCGCGGAATACTGCCTTTAAGTATTAAAGGTATTCTTTAGCTATATCGGAATAAATAATAATATTATCGATATAAGCCGCTATATATTCTTAGTATTTAAAGAGGACGTTATTAATTAACTTTTAAACGTATACTAAGGAGTTTTTAAAGCTTATAAGTATTATAAGCGATTATTTCAGTCCGCGATAGCTTATAACTATAAACGTTTCTTAATAGTCTTAGTAAACTAAAAACTAATAAAAAAATAATTATACGCTTTTATATTAATAAACTTTTTTTCTTAAAGGCGTTTAATTATATCGCTTAAAAGCGGTATTAAGTAAGCGTTTAAGGTAATAATAGTATTAATCCCTTATAAGTCTACAACTACTTATTCTTTTTTCTTTTTATTTACTATTTCCTATACTATAAATACTAGCGCTATAAATAAAGTTAGCTTATAAACTTATTTTAACTACCCTTATTTAGTTAGCTAGCTAAATATTATATTTACTACCTTCTTATCCTTATTACTTAATAGATATAATCTTAATAGAACTTATTAGTATTACTATTTTTTTATTAAAAGAATATATATATATTCGGACTTATTTACATATACTACTCCCTTCTCTTTTTAAAGGCGGGGAAACGATTAAAAGATATCTTAAACTCTTAATTTATATTTTAAGTCCTTAACGTAGATCTAAACGCCTTTATTAGTAATAAGTTTAAGTAAGCTCTTAGTTTAGCCTATTTTAAGCTTATAGTTTATTATAAGATCCTATTATAAAAAGTCCTTAATAAGGTTTATGTTATTTAGGCTTTCTATAAAGACTTTTACTAAAGGAATAGTAATATCGACCTCCTTATATAGCTAAAATTACTTATTAAGGTCTATAATTATCCTTACCGTTTAGCTTTAATAAAGTATTAATAGCTTCTTTAAATAGTTTATTGCTATAAAGCTTTTATAATCCTATATTATTATTTAAGTAAGCTTAAGGTTATTAAGGAAGAATATTATATTACGCTTTAATAGTAGCGCCTAGACTTATATAAGTAAGGTATAGCTAAAACTAGCTAAAATCGTTATAATAAATAAGTAAATTACCCTTTTATATATTGCTAGTCTAAACTAAACTATCTTAACTTTAGCTAAAATCCTTTTATAGGCCTTAATTTATAAAACTAATATAAAGTTAATAAGGTCCTTTTAATAAAGAACTAGAAGTTCTTAGCTAAGTAATATATTAGCCGCTAAGCGTTTTATTATTTAAGCGCTAATTCTTACCTTTATAACCGCGAGGCTACTATTAAGCCTTCTTAGTATATATATAGTAAATTCTACTTCTTTAATAGTAGCCGTTTTTCTTACTCTTTAAATAAGACTTTATTAAGAGGAGTTTCTAGTTATATCTTTAAAGGTCTTTACTAAGTTAGCTTAAATAAGGCTTTAGTTTACCCCGGAATTTATATAGGCTTTAATGTTTATTTTAAGCCTTTTTTTTATAAACTAAAAAGTATATTTAAGTAAATCGTAATAGCTTATTAAGACTTTATAGTTTAACGTTAAAAGAAGCCTTAATTATTTAAACGCTTTATAGCTTTTAAATAACTCCTTACTATACTAAGCTACGTCTTTATATAGCAATATCTTAGTTTAGGTTAAGGGGGTGTTTATTTTCGATATATTCGTAAAGTTTATTCTTTAAAGGGAATACTTCGCCGCAAATTCTATATACCTTATTAGCCTCTTAAACTAAGTCTACTATAAAATAAATTGCGGGTTTCTTTAAGCTTTTATTAGTCTTTATTTAAGCTCCTTTTATATCGTATTTTTTATTCTTTAAATAATCGTTAATCTTTACTATAGTTCCTTTTTTACTTATAAGGTATACTTAGTCTAGCTTTAGTATTAATAAGCGTATAGTCTTAAAAGTCTTTTTTTCTTTAAGCTAAAGAACCTTAGCTTATATCCTTAGCTATTTAAACGGGTTTCTCCCTTAACTTAGTAAACGCTAAAAGGCTTATAGTATATCTATCTTTATTAAGCGGTTTAAGAATATAACTTATAGTCTTAATAAGCCTTAATTAAGGAGTAAGTAAGTATAGAGAAACGCAGGCATATAGCTACGAGTAAGGGGATTATAGAGATATAAAAAGTATGCGAAAAGGTAAAGAAATAGGTAAGATATATATATATAAGGTTAATAATCTATTTAAGGTAAAGGGGGGACTAAGGCCTCCTTATATAAACAATTCCTAAGCTATAAGTAACTTAAGTAATTTAAAAAAGCGCCCCCTATTTAATATAGTTATATATAGTAAGCTACTAGCTATTATTAAGTTAATATTATATTTATAAGCCTAAGGATTAATTTTATAAGAAATACGAGGTGGCGTTGCGACTTAACACAGATTATATATATAGTCTTTATATATACCTCTTTTTAATCTGCTTATACCTTACTTATATATACGTAACATAATATATAAAGATATATAGAGTATATAGAATAGTATAGCGGATTTAATATATATTTCAGCGTATTTATCTCGCGTATTATTTATACTATATTTAGCCTATAAGCTGCGGGAGAGTATATTTTACTCCCTTATAGCCTTACTTAAAGGGTACTTATAGTATATAAGTACGCTTTAAATATACTTCCTTATTTAAGGCCTGCATATACTTAGTTTAGTAATACGTAGCTAAATAATTATTTATTTAAAGCTAAAGAGGGAAAGGGGAAATCTTTATTTAGGCTATATAGCTTTATACTTTATAAAGGTCGCTTAAGCAGCCCGTACTTAGGTTAAGTTCGGGTTAAGGTCGGGCTAAGTTTAGGTAAAGCTCTATATAACTTCGGCTATACGTTAGCCCGACTTTAAGTTATTTGCTATAGTATAACTATAGCTCTTCTTATAATATAGCCTATAATACTATCCCCCCTTTAAGCTATCGCGCACTAAGGTATATAACGTCGCCGCCCCGCCCCCCGCTCCGCGCTTAACGTTAATTAGTGCGGTTATCTTTATCGTGCTTATAATTATACGCTAACGCACCCCCTTAAATAACGTCGCGTTATAGCGTCGGACACGTTATACGCTCGCCTATTTATGCTGCTATATCGTGCTAAGTAGCGCTAAGGCGGTATAACGTATCTCCTCCGCTTACCGCTATTATTAAAGCTTAAAGCACGCCTTACCTTCCCGCCGCCTATAGTCCTTAAGTATAAATACCCTTTTTCTTTTTTTTTCCCTCTTTTCTCTTTTCTTCCTCTTTAATTATTAATCTTCTTACGCGCGCGCCCCCTCTTATAATAGCTTCGCTACGCCGTGCCTTAATATATCTACTATAGCCCCCCGCGCCTTATCTCCCGCCTACTTATAAGCGTCTTCTTATAATACGCCCCTTAGCATACTTAGCGACTATACGCTACCGCCCTCGCGTTAGTCCTTACGCCCGCTATTATCGCTTAATAAGCGGAGCGCAATATATAGCACTACTATACGGCGCCCCCCTTACTTTATATATATTAAACGTATAGCGTCTCTTAATACGGATACTTAGTATAGCGCTTATTAAAATTAAGCCTCGCCTTAAGCTTATAACTCTTTTGCCTATACCGGCGCCGGATTACGTTATTTACTTATATGTCCTTATTTTTAGACCTTATACGATATAACGCTAATGCGATTATAAGGGAGTAAAATATACTCTCCCGCAGCCTATAGGCTAAATATAGCATAAATAACACATGACATAAATACACTAAAATATATATTAAGTCCGCTATATAATTCTACATACTATATATATTTCCTTTTATTATTCTACCTATATATAAGCAAGATATAAGCAGATTAAGAAGAGGTGTATATAGAGACTATATATATAATCCGTGCTAAGTCGCTACGCCACCTCGTATTCCTTATAGAATTAATCCCTAGGCTTATAAATATAATATTAGCTTAATAATAGCTATTAGCCTACTATACATAACTGCGCTAAATTAAGGGCTCTTTTCTAAATCACTTAAGTTACTTATAGCTTAGGAATTGTTTATATAAGGAAGCCTTAGTCCCCCCTTTACCTTAAATAGATTATTAACCTTATATATATATATCTTACCTATTTCTTCACTTTTTCGCATACTCTTTATATCTTTATAATCCCCTTACTCGTAGCTATAAGCCTGCTCTTTTCTTTAACTATTTACTCCTTAATTAGTTATAAGCCCGGCTTCGCTTTAAGCCGGACTTACCCCCGACCCCTACCGACGTTTTTCCGACTATCACGTGATCGGGAAATTCTAGCAAAGTTCTTTCCCACCTTCTACGTAGTCGCGCTTACTACGCGTATTTTTCCCGGAATTCTCCCGATATCTTATCGGACTCGGTTCTTTATTTTTCCCCTCTCCTCTTCTATCCTATACCTTATATCTTTATAACTATATCTTTAGGCCTATATTAAACACAAAAAACCTTATAAAAATCTTTCCCTCTATAAAGACAAACGCACATTTAAACACAATTTTCTCTCTATTATTTAGACCCTTCTTATTATATTCTTTTACTAATATCCTTTCGATTAATATTTCTTACCTCCCCTCGTTTTAATTAACCTTTATACCGAAATACCTCTCGAAAGAATCTATAAAAAACATAGCTACTAAGAACGACTACTAATTTAGCAAGCTAAAAGGTTCTTTAAATTATTCCTCTTAGTTACTCCGAATAGAATCCGTTTTTATCTAGGAGAAAGCCGCTAAAGCCGTCTCTTAAGATCTATATACTAAATTAGCGGAAATCCTTACCCTTATACGTCTTATAGTTAAGGATAGTCCTCTCTCTTAGATAAAATACTATACGACTTTAAAGTTAGCTTAAGAAGCTTTAAAAACCCTTTATAACCTAGTGAATTTTACCTTAAATCTTCTTCTTATAAAAGAACTATTTAATATAACCCTCGAAACCTATACTTTAATTAAGGTATATCTAAATAAGATAAAAGAGCTTTTCGATAAGCTAAATACACGAGAAATTAAAACCCTTAAGGTAGTGATTATTACTTAGATTTTAGAATACTTAAACAGCTCCTATTTTAGCTTTATAACTAATATTTCTTAAGCTTTTTAAGATAACGCCTAAGCCTATACTTTAAAATCACTTTCTTCCTCTTTAATCGATAAGTTTAAAAGGATTAAAGCTTTAAAAGGTTCCTCTTTTAATTAGCTGTTCTTTTTATATAGTAAAACACCCGCCTTCTATAAGAATTATAAGAAAAATTAAACTTAAAGCTTCTTCTTCCTCCTTTTCTTATAAAAGGCCCCTTTTAATTAGACCTTCTCGGGACTATTTAAATAGGAATAATAGGCGTTTTACGCCTATACCCTCCTTAAGAGAGTCTTTTTAAGAGAGAGTTTTAGTTACTAGAAATTTAGTAGTTAAAGGCCGAAAAAAGAGACGGGTTTCCTCCTCTAAAGAGTCCTCTCCCTCTAAAGAAGTACTTTATATTTCCGACTCCTTAGCTTAAGTAAATAACCCTCCCCTTCCCTTTATACCCTTTATACTCTTTATACCCTCTATACTCTTTATATCCTCTATAGCCTTTATACCCTCTATACCCTCTATACCCCTTATAACCTTAATACCCTCGATACCCTTAATACCCTCTATGCCCTTTATACCCTTTATACCCTTAATACCCTCTATGCCCTTTATACCCTTAATACCCTTTACCCCCTTTATATTTACTATACCTCTTTTATATACACCTCTTTTATATATCTCTTTAAAAGAGAAAAAGAAAGCTAATATAAGAAATACTATAAGACCTTTAAAGCGTCTTCTTTCCTCTATTTCTTAAGTTATTTCTAAGGTGGATAAAAATGTTAATAAAACAAAAAAAGGGAATATATACAACTTTATCTTTAATATAGGGGCTTCTAAGTATATAGTATATAATAACTCACTCCTCTCTTCTTATAAAGATATATATATAACTGTTACCTAGTGAAAAGCGTCTTTTATTATAGTTAAAGGCGTAGGGAATTTATATTTTAAATTTCCTAATAGCAATATACGCTATATATTAAAGAACTGCCTTTATATACCACAAAATAGTATTAATATAATAAGCTAATTATCTCTTTTTAATACCTCTGCTTTAATAAGTAAAGATAATATTACTCTCCTAGATAAAGAGGCAAACATACTTATATAAGGCTTTGTTAATAACGGCCTTTATTATATCCCTATAGTTATAAAGACTCGCTTTTAAATTAACAATAAAATATATAATATAAAAAGCTTTATAAACAATATACCTATAGATAATATATCTATAAACAATACAATATCTATAAACAATATACCTATAGACAATACCTTTATAAATAAAGATAAAAAGAAGACTATAGATATACTTCTTTAGTATAAAAGATTAAGATATATAAATTATAAATCACTATATAGATACTTAAGAAAAAGGTATTTTAATATAAATATAAACAAAGCTAATAGAATAAAGATAAAGCAATGCGAAGCTTGTATAAAAGCTAAACAAATAGATAAAAAGAAAAAGACTCTTTTAAAAAGGAAATATCTCTTTTTAGATAAAATATATACTGATATTTAGGGCCCTATAAAAACCCCTCCTTATAATAAATACACATACTTTATATCCTTTTTAGATACTGCAACTAGATATCTAAGAATATACCTTATAAAAAGCAAGGCAGAATGTCTGCCTAAATTCTTAGAATATAAACAGGAATTAGAAAATAATATAAATAAGACTACTATAAAAGAAATTTTCTTTAATAATGCAAGGGAATTTATATATAATATAAAACCATACAGCCTAAAAACCGGCCTTATATATAATATATATCCTAAATATACCCCTTATTTTAACGGCAAAATAGAAAGGATAAATAGAACTATACTTAATAAAGTCCGGGCTATGCTTTTTACTTCGAACCTACTAAAATACCTATAAGGTGAGGCTGTTTTAGCAGCTATATATATATATAATAGGTCCCCGC
>JAPEBW010001000.1:0-33287 GCA_027405785.1 Ophiocordyceps robertsii
CACTGCCTATACCTTAAGTCCGGAGCTTTAAGGATCCGGGCCGCGGGCCGCTTAGGTTAAAGGCGGCCTAGGCCTAACTAGGCCGCGTTAAACTACTTAGCGAGCGGGATATACTCGCGGCGGAAGGCGTACCCCTTATTTCCTTATATAAAGTTATAAGACATTATGCGAGGCGGACTAGCTACGAAAAAGGGGAGGTTTTACCCTAGGCACTCCGGTTTTTCCCTCTTATTTTAAAAACATCGAATTTCTAAAAACCTAGATTAAGTCCTTAGCGTAAACTTAAAAAAAAATAGATTAATTATCTTTTAGTTAAAAGAAGTAAAAATAAGCTAACTTTAAGTTTTTCTAGATCCTTACTTTTTAAATACTCTTCGGATTATGCTAGTAATAAAGCTACTTTTCCCTTAAGATAATAAGCTTAGCGGATATTTTTACTATATACTATTAATAAAGTTTAGTTTATAAGCCTTAACCGAAAATCTAAGTTAAAAGATACTAAGTAGTTTCTTAGTTTAGTATTACTATTTAGCATTATCCGCTATAACTATACTAATTAAGGCGTTTTTAAGACTCTTAATTAATAAAAATAAGCCTTTTATACTTAAGGCTTTATAGCGCACTAGATTTTAAGATATATATAAGATTAAAGCTTAAGCACTTTATAAGAGTATAAAGATTAAGACCTTAATAATAAGCAATAAAAATATATTAAGCAATACTTTAAGGAAGCTAAACTTATTTATACTTAATATATAAATACTAAGACTAAGTATAGCTTAAAGCCTTTTAATAAGAACAGTAATAATATTAAATAAAGAATTCCTTAATCTCCTTTAAGTACTAAAAAAAGAAAATATATTTCCTAAGCCTTAAGAAAAACCTTAATTATATCTTTAAGATTTTAAGAGATTTAACTTATTAAAACCGCTAAAAGTATCTTTCGAAAAATTAAGGAAAACGATAAAGCTAATATATTTCAAGGAGTAGACTATTTTATCGACTTTATTTGCTAAAATATTAATTAAGGTAAGGCTTATACGGATAATCTAGCTATTTAATTGTCCTTTTTCTTTTAAAAAAGCGCGGCGGAATAGTATTTTAAAGACCTCTTAAAACTATAATAAGAAAAACTTAGCAAGCTTAGTATAAGAATAAGCTAATAAATATCCGCCTTATAAAAACGGTTTAAAATCCGCTAAAATATAGCGATATAAGCACTTAATAAGGAGTACTTTATTATTAAAGATATTATAATAAGAGTTAACTTTAAGTCTTAAATATTACGCTAATAAGATAAAGCTAAAGCCGCACTTTATTAGCTAAATAACTTAATTATTATAATTTACTAAAAGCTAGATATTTATTTTAAAATTTCTTTTTATTATTTAATAAGAAATAAAGATATTAATAAAGATATTAATAAATATAAGGAGACTTTCCCTTAGCTATAAGTTAAATATCCTTAAGAATCTTAAGAGCACTTATTAGTATAAAAAAGATAGGTTTAACTAATAAAAAGATAAGGCTTAATTAGCTATACTTTATATATATTTTAAGGATAATTTAAGACGCCTTAACTACTTATTAAAGGCTTATTAAAACTATAAATTATATTCTTAAGCTACTTAGCTAAGGGAGATATATTATAAGCTTTATAGCGTTTACTAAGTAAAAAAGAAAACCTGTTTAAATAGCTAAGAATATAAGCTTAGGTCTTCCGGCTTAAGAGAGAAACGATATATAAGATTATATGCTTATTAAGGCTAAAGCTAGACTAAGTATACTTTATAACTAAAAAAGAACTATTGTAAAGATTAATAGTTATTTAAAAGATAAAGAGTATAATATAAAAAGAGCTTAAACGGATAATAATAAAAGCTTAAAAGAAACTATAATCTCTATTATAGTAAACTTAGTTTAAGAAGCTAATAAAGTATATAGATCTTTTAGCAAAGTATTCCCTTTAAAAAATAAACTTTATTAATACTTATAAAAAAAGTACCCCCTTAACCTTAAGTAAGATATTGCTATATAAAGATATAGCTTAGTAAAATAAGTAGTTATCTAGAAGCTATAAAGCGTTTAAATAATTAAGGCTTCTCTTAACGATTAACTATTAAGCCTTAATAAGCTATTATAAATTACTTATATATACTAATTAGTTTATAAAAAAGCAAGGCCTAGGATATATTTTCAAGCTTATATAAATATTTAGGCAGATTAAAGCTTCATTTAAGCTAATTTAATAAAGACTTTTTAAGATATAACTATAAACTCCTCTTAATAAATTCTTATTTAAGGAGTAAGAAAGACGGCTACTATTAAATAAGTAGAATTTACCGCGTATATACTAAGAAGGCTAAAAAATAGCCTTATAGTCGCGAAAGTAAGAATTAGCTCCTAGCTAGTAAGACGCTTAGCGGCTAATATATTACTAAGCTAAGATTTTTTAGTTCCTTATTAAAAAGACCTTATTACCTTTATATTAATTTTACAAATTAAGGCCTATAAAAGGATTAAAGCTAAAGTTAAGATAGTTTAGCTTAAACTAGCAATATATAGATAGGTAACTTACTTAACTACTATAACGATTTTAGCTAATTTTAACAACGCCTTACTTATATAAGTTTAAGCACTGCTATTAAAGCGGGATATAATATTTTCTCTTAATAACTTTAAGCTCGCTTAAACGATAATATAGGATTATAAGAGCTTTATAGCGAAAAACTGCTTTAAAAAACTATTAATACTCCGCTAAAGCTAAAAAGCAAGAATAATTATAAACTTAAATAAGTAGTTTTAGCTATATAAAAAGGTTTATACTACTATTTCCTTAGTAAAAGTCTTTATAGAAAACCTAGATAAAATAAACCCCTTTAAGAACTTTCTATAAAAAGATCTTATAGTAAATTATAAGCTTAAAATTAGCTAAAAAAAAGACTTACTTAAACTTACTATTAATAAAAGCGTTTAGATTTACGCTTAGAACTTAAAATACGTATTAAAAGTTTAAAATATCTTTTAATTATTTCTTCGCTTTAAAAAGGACGAGGGAGTAGTATATATAAATTATTCTAAATATATATATATATTCTTTTAGTATAAAGATAGTAATATTAATAAGTTATATTTAGATTAAATCTATTAAGCAATAAAGATTTAAAAGTAGTTAATATAATATTTAGCTAGCTAACTAAGTAAGGACGATTAAAGCGGGTTTATTAGCCGACTTTATTTATAGCGCTAGTATTTATAGCATACAAAATAGTAAATAAAAAAGAAAAAAGATTAGTCGTTATAGATTTATAAGATATTAACGATATTATTACTTTTAACGCTTACTTAATACTACTTTAAAGCGATTTAATCAAACGCCTTTTAAGAAACAAATTTATTAATTTAGTAAATATATAGTCGTTTTTTACTAGTTCTTAGTTTATAAAAACTACTAAAAAAGGTTTATAGTTATAAGCTATTATAAGCTAAAAAGATTACTTATAATGCTAATAAGCTTTAAGAACTCCTTAGTATATATTTAAAGGTTTATGTATAATATCGTTTATAAATACTAAGAATATGTAGCGGCTAATATTTATAATATTATTATCTACTCCGATATAGCTAAAGAATACTTTTTATACTTAAAGGCGGTATTCCGCGCTTTTTATAACTATAATATTACTTTAACCGGATTAAAGTCCTTCTTAGTTAACTTATCTATATAACTCCTTAAATTTAAAGTAAACGCTATCGGCTTTATAAATATAAATAAATAAGTATAAGCCTTAAGAGATATTGCGTTTTTAAGAGCTTTTAATAGCTTAAAAAAGATTAGCTTTACTAAGTAGCTATACTATATAGTGTTTTATTTCGCTTAAAAGTAAATATTATATAAAAACAAAAATAAAAGCTACTTTAAGTAAAATAAAAAGAAGGAGTCCCTTTAAAGGACTAAAGATAGGTATAATATACCGTAAAGCCGCTTTTTAGTTTACCTTAAAAAAAAGAAAAAAGCGTTTTTAAATTTATTTAAAAAACTTATTAAGCTTTTAACGATTTACTACTTTAACCTAGCTAAATAACTATTAATCTAAATTAACGCGTTTAAAGAATACGGAGTAGCGGCTATAGCCTTTTACTTAAAAAAAGGCATAGAACAAAATAAAAAGACTTTATTAGTATAAACTAAGGTTTAGCTTATTCTTTACTTAAGCCGCGCCTTTTAAAGTAAAGAGCCTTAATATTAGCTTTTAAAGCTTAAAGTAGCTAGTTTAATATAAGCGGTTTATAAGCAACGCACTATAATACTATCTATAAAAATACTATAAGTAGTTATTCTTACTAACTATATAAGTACTTATAAAATTATATACTAAAAGTCCTTATTTTTTCATAGTATAAAATTTAATAATAAGCTAGTCCTCGACTCTTAATACTTAAGCTAATTCCCGCTTAAGGTATACTATATTCTAAGTATTAAAAACATTATACTAGACGCTTTTTTAAGTTTACTATATTAAAATAATAAGTTAATATCCTTAAACTAAATAAGGGAATGAAAATGTATTTAAGAAAATAAGACAACGAACTATAAATCTTTTAACGTAAAAGTATTAATTTAGTTACTGCTTTACTAAAGAATAATTAATAAATATATAAAGGATATATAGTAAGGAAAGATTAATATATAGCTTAGCGATAAAAACGGTGCCCTTTAACTACTATTTCTTTAGTTATAAGGGCTACTATGCTTTATAGAAAATAATAAATACTAAAGACTATATATCCTTAAGACTTAAACTAAGGAGATTGTTAAAAAGACTTACGCTAAATATTTTTATACTAGCTATACTAATATATAATAAGATTTATTTAAGAGCTTCTTAATCTTATAGCTTAGTAAGTATATAAACGAAGTTATAGATAGCTATAATACTTATTACTATAATTAAGCTAACTAAAGTAAAACGCTAAAGTAGCTTATCCCGATTTAAAGCTTGCTAGTTTTATACTAAATAATAGCGATAAACTTTATTATTAAGCTCTTAGTAGTTTAAGCTAAATAATCCTTATAAAAGATTTTATAAAGAACTTTTTTTTAATACCTTATTAATTATAACTAATAAATTCTTAAAGATATATCTTCTTATTTTAAGTAATAATTAGTTTATAGCAAAAGACTAAGTATAAGCGTTATATATTAAGCTACTTTACGCTAATTAAAGGTTTTAAAAAAAGATAATTTTTAACTAGGATATAAAGTTTATTTTAGCGTTTTAACAGACTTTTTAGTAAGCTTTTAAATTAAAGCTTTTTATATTTACCGCTTAGTACCTTAAAACTAATAGCTTGTTAAAAAGCGAAATTAAACTATATAAATCGCGCTATGATTTTTTACTACTAACTTCCTAGACTTATGCTAAACTAATATACTAATAACTTTTTATTTTAGCTTTAATAATTCCTTTTCCTTAAAGAATTTTATAGCTTTAAGCAAGCTTATTTTAAGGATAAAAATAAATAATAAGCCTTAAGTCCTTAATAACTACTTATATTTATAAAACTAAAAGGTCTTATAAAAAGAAGCTAAGTTCTTAATAACCTATACTTAAGCCGCTATAAAGGGTAAATATAATAAGAGATACCGCCTATATACTACGCCTTATAGCGTAAGGATAAAGGGATAAAGCGCGGACTAATTACCGCTAGTCGAGGCCGGTACTACGGAATAATTACCGCCGGTTAAGGCCGGTATTACGGAGTAATTACCGCTAATCGGGCTAGTATAGCGGACTAATTACTATATATAAACGTATATAAGGGTTTAAAAATAGTAAAAAGCTTATCCTTTCTTTAAAGTATAGGTAGCTACTTTATACTTAGTTCTTTAAGCTAGTTTTAAGGTTTTTAACTATACTATTCTTTTATTTATTCTTAGAGCGTAGATAGACTATAAATATCCTTATAAAATTACTTAATAAACTAAGTATAAGCTTAGTCGGAAATACTATAGATTATAATCGGGGAAATCCCTTAAATATCCTTAGATATCTCTTATAAATCGCGGTAAAGTCTATTATATATTTTTCGGGGTGCTTATAAAGTTAAAAATAGGTCGAACTAAAATTAAGATATCCCGTAGAAATCCTTAAATATCCTTAAAAGATACCGGCGGAATCCGCTTAATAGTTCTTATAGTATTTTTTTATAGTTAAAAATATTATCAACTATAATAAAATAAGCTCCTTAGCCTTTATAGTTCTATTTTAAAAACCTTAGCGGGGTCCGACTAGTAGTATTTATTATATCTCTTTAAGTAAGCCTTTAAAATATAAACTTTAAGCATTCTTATTATAAGGTTTCGTAAGGCTCTTTAAAAGTAAAGTAAGGAGTTAAGGCATAGTTATTTAGATTTTATAATAACCCCTTTAAGTTAAAAATAAAAACCTAACGTCCTTATTAGTTTAAAGTAAAAATAAAGTAAAGGAGGCGCTAAGTAATAGCTTTATAGCGGCGTCTTTACGCTATATTAATAATATACTATCTTTATCTTTTAACAGTTTTTTTAGCCTATCTAGCTAATAGTAGCTAAGTAGCTTAAGATAGTAAGTAAGCGGCTTTATTCTAGATCTTTACTACTTATTTAGTTATACGTTTTCGTTTTATTAAAGCGATTAGCGCGTTTAGCTAAAACTTATAATAAGGTTTCCGACTTTCTTTTAAGGCGTGCGTTTAAGTACTTATTAAGTAGTAAGAAGTCTTTAAGCTTAGGAATATTTAATTTCCTAAATAAGATATATTATAAAAAACTAGCTTTATTTAAGCCTTATCTTTTATTACTATCTTAGTTACCCTCTATACCGTTTTCTATCCTCTACTAAGTTTTCTATATTACTTATTAGCTTTATAAGCCGCTTATAAGCGAGATATTATATCTTACTTATTATTACTATTATAGCTATCCCTCGTTTTTTATTACTAGGCTTTTTAACTTATTCTCCTTTTTATATAGCGCTATTATTTACGCCTTTCCGCTAATTAATACTAATCTAGCTACTAAGAAGGTATTAAAGTAAGGGTAGGCCGTTTTACTAATATTAATAAGTATAGTTAGTACTAGGGTATTAAATATTTATATTCCCGCTTTAAAGCGGGTAATTAAGTTCTTAATAGCTTTAATACTTAATCCCTTGCTTTTAAGGTTTTAAATATATTTAATAGACTTAAAAAACCTCTTTATAAAGGGGGCCTTAAAAGTAAGAATATAAAGCGCGTAGTTAATACGGCTAATAAGGCGGATATCGAAGCCTAAGAATTTTATTCCTTAGGTTAAAGTTAAGTTATATTTAAACTCTTCGCAGGCTTATAAGTAAAACCTAGCGTAGTTTATAGCTAAGCGGAAACTTTTAATTATTATAATCTTATCGCCGGAGTATAGGCCCGCTAAGCCAAGCTTATTAAGGATCGTATTAGTTATTATTAGCGACTTTTATAAAATTAAGCAGTAAAATATATCTTAAGGCTAGTTATCGCGATCTTTTTTAATTAAAAAAGAATAGCGGATAGATTATAGTAAGGCGCTTATATGCCTTTATATAGCTAAGCTAAGTATAGCGGCGGGAGGAAAGAGTATTTACTAAGTAAAACTAAATAGGTCTTTAAAGCTTATAGCGGTTATAAGCTAAAAAGGGGATTTTATAGCGCGGGCTAAACCGCATACGAGGTAAGATAAGGTTTTAGCTATAATAGCTTAAAACGCCGCTATAAACCTAGCTATAAACTAGTTAAGCTAATCCTTAAATATATAGTTAAGGATATTATAAATATCGTTTTAGTCGTTTAGCTAAAGTAGGTTTTTACTAGCTATAGTAGCTACTATAGATCTTAAGACTATAGCGAGGTTAGCTAACTTAAAGGCGTTAAGTATTAGCTAGTTATTTTACTAATAAAGATTTCTAGCTATACCTTTAAAAATATAAAGGCAGCGGGGGCTTCCGGATAGTAAGAGCTAAGTAAGAGGTATAGCTAAGTTATTATAAAACTAGCTATTTAGACTATACTAAGGTATAAGGCCGGGAGGCGAGTTATTTAAGTTAAGTATTTAAAGAAAGTAGTATAGGCCGTTCTTTATAATACTATAATTTAAGTTAAATCTATCGGCTTAAGCGTAATTATAAAAAGCGGCGTAGGTTTATATAAAAGCTTAAACTTAAAGGTTTTAACTCTCGTTAAGGGACTTATAGCTATAAAAGATAGCCGCCTTGTTTTTATAAAGCTAAAGCGCCCGCTTATATCTTTTATATTAAAGGCGTAAGGGCTTTTTAAAGAGCAGGCTAAAGAAGTAGTTATAAAATAGCTAAATTTAGCTATAAGAGACGTTAAATAATAAAAAAACTAAGAATAAGAATATAAAGATTATAAGCTTAAAGTAAAGAAGGTTATACGTATAAAAATAGGCTAGGTACGGCGGGCTAAGGCTAGTAGTAAAAGGAAAGATAGTTATAAAAAGAAAAAAAAAAGAAAAAAGGGCAGGCGGCGGAAAGAATTTAAATAAGTATATTATTAAGCTAAAAGGGCCTTATTACTTAAAGTAAACAGCGGTATATTATTATTAAAATAATGAAATACCTTAAGCGCGGTAAGTTATAGTTTTTTAAAATCTATAGTACCTTTTAGTTCTTAAATTTAGGCTTAATCGCTTAATTTTCTTAGTTAAAGAGTTTTATATTAAGTTATAAAGACCGCGCGTTATGCTTTTATCTAAACTACTTAAGTAGCTAACTTCTTTTATATCTTTTAAAGGCTTTTACGATCTTTAGTAAGAAGACTGCTTTTTCGTTTACTTATAAGTTATAGCTACTTAACTAGCCTTTTTAAGCTATAAAAAACATCTTCCTTAGCTTTCCGCCGCCTTTTTTTATTATATAGCTTTATAGGATTTATTTTACTCCTTACTTATTTAAGTAAGTATCTTTCTATCTTAAACTAAGCTTAAGTATATAGCTAGCTTATTTACTTAGCGTAGTTATACTACTAAAATAAATTAATAGATATTAAAGGACCTTTTAATATCTAACTAGTATAAAAGCTATCTTACTTAAATAATAACCTTAAATAGCTTAGTATATCTTTTTTAAAGCTTCGCTAGTTTATTATTTAAGATATAGTAACCCTTACTAAGCTATAGCTAAACTTAATCGCTAGGCTTAAATTTTAGTAGGCGGTATTTCTTATTATATCTATTTTTAATAGCGGCTTAAGTATAAGTAATAGCTAACTTAGCCTTTTCTTATAAGACCTCTTAGTTTTATAAGTATAAGTAGTTATTAAGGAACTAAAGGCCGTTATTTATTTTTATCCTTATAATAAGCTTACTAAAAGCTATAAAAATAACTGAAAAGAAGAAATTATTAAGGCTAAACTAAAAGGCGATTAGTATATTAGTTTATCGTAAGTTTAGGAAATTAGCGGTTAAAAATCGTAGCGCGATTTTAATAGTTTAGTTACGCCTTTTTAATAGGCTATTAGTTTTAAGGTGCTAAGCGGTAAATATAAGAAGCTTTAATTTAAAGGCTTATTATAAAGTCCGCTAAAAGACTAAAATAAACTTTATATCTTAAATAAAGATTATCCCCTTTAAAATCCCTTTATTAGTATAAAGTAGCTTAGTATATAATACTTATACTTAGTCTTTTGCTATAAACTAGTTATTACTTAAAATAAGGAGATATATCTTTAAAAATTTATTAGTTATAGTTAATAAGGTATTAAAAACGTTCTTTATAAGATCTTTTTATAAGGATTATTAAGCCTAAACTACTAAGAGCTTAGTAATAAAGTTTATAGCTATTATATAGTATAAAACCGGCGGGCTTTAAATTAAGATAAGCTACCTTAGCGTCTTACTTTAATTAATTAAATTATAATAGTAGGCGTTATAACGAGTTATAACCTTATTTATATATTTACTAAGCTATAAGATTAAGAAGCTCTTAAATAAATCCTACTATATATAAGTATAGCTAGTATAAAAATATTTTACGTAAGCGTCTTTTATAATCTTCTTAATATAAGTCTTAAGGATATATAGTCTTTAGCGTTTATCGTTCTCTATAAAGTATAATAACCCTTATAACTAAAATAATAAGTGTTTAAGGATACTATCCTTATTGCTAAGCTACGTAATAATCTTTACTTATTATATATCCTTTAAATATCTATTAATTATTTTTTAGTAAAGCGGTAATTCGATTAATACTTCCGTATAAAGGAATACGCGGTCCGTTATTTTGTTTTCTTAAATGCGTTTTAATTCCCCTTCTTAGTTTAAGGATATAGGCTTATTGTCTTAGTCTAGTAAATATAAAAAAGCGTTTAATATAATGTTTTTAACGCTTAGAATATAGTATACTTTAAGTAGGAATTAGCTTAAGTATTAAGATATAAAGACTAGCTTATTATTAGATTTTATATTAATAATAAATAAAGATTTTTAAGTATACGATTCCGTAAGTATTTATATAGTTAGTAAAGATAATTACTTATAGCGTTTTTGCGGATAGTACTATAATATATAACTTATAGACTACTTATATTAAACCGGCTACTTTTTACTTTATAAGCTAGTATTAAGGCTCTCCGCTTTAAAAGGCGCGGCTTAAGTAGATAATATACTAGACCTTAGTACGCGCTAGTAGCGTCTTTCTATCTTATTCTATGCTTTCCTTTAAGTATAAACCTATAGCCGCTACTTTATGTTTTTCAGACGTATCGATTTAAATAAATAGTTATTAAGCGGGGTTAAAGTAGTAAATTATTTAAAGCTTAGTAAGGCTTTTATTTAGATTTATAAAGGCCTTTTCTTTTAATAAAGTAAGCTAAAAAGCGGCTTTTATAGTATATTAAGCCTATTCTTAGCCCCTTAAGGAGACTCTTTCTTCTTATCTTACTTAAAGTAACTTTATCTTATATCCTTATAAGACGTTAACGTTTTTAGCGAAATATAGGAATATATAGTATAGCTACTTAATAAAGCCGATCTATTTTTTAAGCTATTAAAGGTTCTTTAAAAACGCGATATCCTTTAAAGCTTATACGTATTTATTTATGTTTATTAAGCTAATAGCGTTTACCTTAAATCTAAAGAGCTATATAAATAATTATATTAAAAAGGACTTTATTCCGGATAAGGTAATAGTATTCTTATAAAAAGCGCGAAATACTACCTTTTAATATTAAAGGTATTTTTCGGCTGTATTAAAATAGATAATAATATTGTTAATATAAACCGCCGCGTATTTTACTACGCCTTATAGCGTAAGGATAGGGGGATAAAGCGCGGACTAATTACCGCTAGTTAGGGCTAGTACTATAAACTAATTACTATTAATCGAGGCCGGGACTACGGACTAATTACCGCTAGTTAAGCTAGTATAATAGATTAATTACTATACGTATACGTATATAAAGGTTTAGAAATATTAAAAAGCTTATCTATTCTTTTAAGGTATAGCTAGCTACTTTATACTTAGTTCTTTAAGCTAATTTTAAGGATCTTTAACTATACTATCCTTTTATTTATTATTAGTATATAAATAAACTATAGATATCCTTATAAATTACTTAATAAACTAAGTATAAGCTTAGTTAACAATTCTATAAACTATAGTCGGGGAAATCCTTTAAATATCCTTAAATATCCCTTAAAAATTGCGGTAAAGTTTATCTTATATCTTCCGGGGTGCTTTTATAGTTAGAAACGGGTTAAACTATTATTAAGATATCCCGCGGAAATCTCTAGATATCCCTTAAAAATGCCGGCGGAATCCGCTTAGTAGTTTTTATAATATCCTTTATAGTTAGAAATATCGTAAACTATATTTAGGTAGGCTCCTAAGCCTCCGTATTTATATCTTAAAAACCTTAGTAAGGTCTAACTAGTAATGTTCGTCGTATTTCCTTAAGCGAGCCTTAATAGTGCGTGCTTTAAGCGTTCTTATTATAAGGTTCTATAAAGGTCTTAAAAAGTAAAGTAAGGAGTTTAAGCATAGTCGTTTAGATTTCGTAATATATTCTTAGTATTTATAAAGGACGTTATTAACAAACTTTTAAATATATACTAAGGAGTTCTTAAAGCCTATAAGTATTATTAATAACCTTTTTAGCTTATAATAGCTTATAACTATAAACCTTTTTTAGTAGTCTTAATAAACTAAAAACTAATAAAAAAATAATTATACGTTTATTATATTAATAAACTTTTTTCCTTAAAGGCATTAAATTATATTGCTTTAAAGGGGCATTAAGTAAGCGTTAAAGGTAGTAATAGTATTAATCCTTTATAAGTTTATAACTACTTATTCTTTTTCTTTTTTATTTACTATCTTTTATATTATAAATACCGGCGCTATAAATAAAGTCGGCTTATAAACTTATTTTAATCGTATTTATTTAGTTAGCTAGTTAAATATTATATCTACTATCTTCTTATCCTTATTACTTAATAAGTATAATCTTAATATAACTTATTAGTATTACTATCCTTTTATTAAGGGAATATATATATATTTAAATTCATCTATAAATACTACCTTATCCTTTATAAAGAGGGGAAACGACTAAAGGATAGCTTAAACCTTTAATACGTATTTTAAGTTCTTAGCGTAGATCCGGACGCCCTTATTAGTATTAAGTTTAAGTAAGTCTTAAGTTCGGCTAATTTTAAGCTTATAGTTTACTATAAGATCCTTTTATAAGAAGTCCTTAGCGGGGTCTATTCTATCCGGGTTTTTTATAAAGGCTTCCGCTAAGGGAGTAGTAGCGTCGACCTCTTTATATAGCTAAAACTACTTATTAAGGTCTATAAATATCCTTACCTTTTAGCCTTAGCGGAGTACTAGTAGTTCTCTTAAATATTATATCGTTAAAAAGCTCTTATAATTCTATATTATTATTTAAGCGAGCTTAAAGTCGTTAAGGAAAAATATTATATTATGCCTTAATAGCGGCACCTAAACTTATATAAGTAAGGCGTAGCTAAAACTAGTAAAAATCATTATAGTAACTAAGTAAATTACTTATTTATATATTACTAGTCTTAGCTAAACTATCTTAACTTTAGCTTTAATCCCTTTATAAGCCTTAATCCGTAAAACTAATAAAAAGTTAATAAGGTCCTTTTAATAAGGAATTAGAAAATCTTAGCTAAGTAATATATTAACCGCTAAGCGTTTTACTATTTAAGTGCTGATCTTGACCTTTATAACCGCGAGGTTACTAGCTAGGCTTCTTAGTATATATTTAGTAAATTCTACTTATTTAATAGTAGCTATCTTTCTTACTCCTTAAATAAGAATTCGTTAAAAGAAGTTTATAGTTATATCTTAAAAGGTCTTTACTAAGTTAGCTTAAATAAGGCTTCGGTCTACTTTAGTATTTATATAGGCTTTAATACTTATCCTAAGCCTTTCTTTTCCGTAAACTAGTAAGTATATATACGTAAATTATAACGGCTTATAAAGGCTTAATAGTTAAATATTAAAAGAAGCCTTAACTATTTAAACGCTTTATAGCTTTTAAATAACTACTTACTATACTAAGTTATATCTTTATATAGCAATATCTTAGGTAAGGTTTAGGTAGTATTTATCTTTAATATATTAATAAAGCCTTTTCTTAAAGGAGAATGCTTTATTATAAAATCTATATACTTTATTAGCCTCTTAAACTAAGTTTACTATAATATAGATTGCGGTTTCTTTTAAGCTTTTATTAATATCTGTTTAAGCTCTTTTTATATTATACTCTTTATCTCTTAAATAGTTATTAGTTTTTACTATAATCCTTTTTTTAGTTATAAGGTATACCCGCTTTAGCTTTAGCGTTAATAAGTATATAGTCCTAAAGGTTCTTTTCTTTTAAGCTTAAAGACCTTGGCTTATATCTTTAGCTATTTAAATAGGTTTCTCCTTTAACTTAGCGAGCACTATAAGGCTTATAGTATATCCGCCTTTATTAAGCAGTTTAAAAACGTAACCCGCGGCCTTAGTAAGCCCTTAATAGATAGCTAAGGCGTCTTAAACTATCCTTTAAGTATATATAAGGTATAGCTAGTCGTTCTTTACTTTTTTATAGGTTAAACCTATTACTTTTACGCTTATAAGTACTTTTAAGATCCTTAGGTATATTTAACTTATAGCTAAGAGAGAAATTCCTTCTATTTATAAATCTATTTATTAATATCCTTGTTTTTTATTAAACGTTATAAAAAATACTTATAAATAAACATTTAGCCTTTAGTAAATTACTAAAATTAAGTAGTTTAGCTAATAAAGCACGGCCTTAGCTTTATATTATAAGCGCGATATTTAAGACTTAAAGTTAAACCTTATTACTATATTTTTAATAATAAAGTGCTTTTTATTAAGTGCTTATATCGCTATATTTAGGCGGATTCCGAACTATTTTTATAAAGCGGAGATCTTTTAGCTTAGTTTAATACTAAGCTTACTTAGCTCTTTTTATTATAGTTTTAAGAGGTCTTTAAAATACTATTTTGCCGTATTTCCTTAAAAGATAAAGGGCAATTAAATAGCTAATTTATCTATATAGCTTAATTCTTATTAGCATTTTAGCGGATAAAGTCGAAAAAATAGTTTACTCTTCGGAATATACTAGCCTTATTATCTTCTTAAACTTTATTAAAGGATACTTTTAGCGGTCTTAATAGGTTAAATCTCCTTATATCCTTAGCTTATAGTTAAGGTTTTTCTTAAAGCTAAATAAACGCGTTTTTTTTCTTAGTACTTAAAGGAAACTAAGGAATTATTCGTTTAATATTACTATTATTTTTATTAAGAGGCTTAAGGCTATACTTAATCTTAGTATCTATATACTAAGTATAAATAGGTTTAGCCTACTAAAAGTATTACTTACTACGTCTTTATCGTTTATTATTAAAGTCTTAGTCTTAATACTCTCGCTAAGGGCTTAACTTTTCGTTTTATATATATCTCGAAATTTAGTATATTATAAGGCCTTAAGTATAAGAGGCTCGTTTTTATTAATTAAAAGTTTTAAAAATACTTTATTTAGCGCGGTTATAGCGGATAAGGCTAAGTAATAATGCTAAACTAAAAAACTACTTAATATCTTTTAAAGCGGATTTTTAATAAAGGCCTTTAAACTAAACTTTATTTATAGTACGTAGTAAAACTATTTATTAAGCTTATTATTTTAAGGAAAGAGTACCTTTATTATAAGCTTAATTTAAAGAGTATTTAGCAAGCGAGGAGCTAAAAGGTTTTAAGGTTAGCTTATCCTTATTTCTTTTATTTAAAGAATAATTAATTTATTTAAGTAATGCTAATTTTAATTTCCTTAATTATATAGGTTTTATCGTTTAATCGTCTATTCTTTATTAGTATTTAAAAAGTAAATTGCCTTTTAAAGGGCGGTAGTCTTAGCTTAGCTAAATAGGACTTATTTTATATCCTATTTAGCTTTACAGGCTATTGCGGTATAATGCTATAAAAAAGGGTAAAGGAGATTATTAAACCGGTATACTTAGTAAGCCGCGGCCTTTTCCGCTTTTATAGCCTACTTATCTTAAAGTTTTATTATAAGCGTATAAAGAAAAAGGTGCTTATTATTAAAGTTAAACTTAAAAGCTAATAAGAACTTTTTATTAAAGAAAATATCGTTTAGTATTTAACTTTTTATAAGATAAGTACTTAATCGTATAATATAGTCGCTCTTAGCTTAGTAAATATATTAAGGATTTCCGTTAAAATAGGTAGTATTTATTACTATTTACTATGCTTTATAGAATAAAAATAAGGGGATAAAGCGCGGACTAATTACCGCTAATTAAGGCTAGTATTATAAACTAATTATTATTTAATTAAGGCCGGTACTACGGACTAATTACTATTAGTTAAGCTAGTATAACGGACTAATTACTATATATAAATATATATAAGGGTTTAAAAATAGTAAAAAGCTTATCTTTTCTTTAAAGTATAGCTAGCTACTTTATACTTAGTTCTTTAAGCTAATTTAAAGATCTTTAACTATACTATCTTTTTTCTATTATTAGTATATAAATAGACTATAAATATCCTTATAAAATTACTTAATAAACTAAGTATAAGCCTAATTAAAATACTATAAACTATAATTAAGGAAATCCTTTAAATATCTTAAAATATCTTTTAAAAATCGCGGTAAAGTCTATCTTATATTTTTAAGGTGCTTTTATAGTTAAAAATAGGTTAAACTATAGTTAAGATATCTTAAAAAGATCCTTTAATATCCTTTAAAGATATTAGTAAAATCCGCTTATTAGTTTTTATAGTATCCTTTTTAATTAAAAATATCGTAAACTATAATTATTATAGAATCTAAACGGCTATGCCTAGACTTCTTACTTTACTTTTAAGGAAGCCTTATAAAACCCTATAATAAGAACGCTTAAAGCACGCACTATAAAGGCTCGCTTAAGGAGATACGATAAATATTACCGGTCGGACCCCGCTAAGGTCTTTAAGATACTATTACGGAGGGTTAAGAGCTTACTTAATTATAGTTTATAACGTTTAACTATAATTTACGATATCTCTAACTATAAAAAATACTATAAAAACTACTAAGCGGATTCCGCTAGTATCTTTAAGGGATATTTAGGGATTTCCGCGGGATATCTTAACTATAGTTTAACCCGTTTTTAACTATAAAAGCACCTTAAAAGATATAGGATAAACCTTACCGCGATTTTTAAAGGATATCTTAGGATATTTAAGGGATTTCCTTAACTATAGTCTATAGTGTTTTTAACTAAGCTTATACTTAGTTTATTAAGCGATTTTATAAGGATATCTACGTTTTATCTATATACTATAAATAATATAGTTAAAGACCTTAAAAATTAGCTTAAAGAACTAAGTATAAAGTAGCTAGCTATACCTTTAAAAATAAATAAGCTTTTTACTCTTTTTAAACCCTTATATACGTTTATATATATTAATTAGTTTTTTATACCGGCCCGATTAGCGGTAATTAGTCCGTAGTACCGGCTTTAATTAGCGGTAATTAATTCGCAATACCGGCCTTAACCGGTAGTAATTAGTCCGCGCCCTATCCCCTTATCTTTACGCTATAAGGCATAGTAAATAGTAGTAATTTCTACCTATTTAGAAGAATATCCCTTAAAAATCCGCTAAGCTAAAAGTAACTATATTACACGATTAAGTACTTATCTTATAAGAAGTTAGATACTAAACGACATTTTCTTTAGTAAGAAGCTCTTATTAGCTTTTAAGTTTAACTTTAATAATAAGCACCTTTTCTTTAACGCGCTTATAATAAAACTCTAAGATAAGTAGGCTATAAAAGCAAAAGAGGCTATAGCCTATTAAGTATACCGGTTTAATAATCTCCCTTACCCTTTTTTAAGGTACTATACCGCGATAGCTTATAAAGCTAAATAAGATATAAAATAAGTCCCGCTTAGCTAAGTTAAGATTACTACTTTTTAAAAGGCAATCCGCTTTTAAAATACTAATAAAGAATAGACTATAAAACGATAAAACATATATAATTAAGTAAACTAAATTTAATATTACTTAAATAGATTAATTATCCTTTAAATAAAAAAAGTAAAAATAAGCTAACCTTAAAACTATTTAACTCCCCGCTTACTAAATACTTTTTAAATTAAGCCTATAATAAAGTTACTTTTTCCTTAAGATAATAAGCTTAGCGGATATTTTTACTATATACTACTAATAAAGTTTAGCTTAAGGGCCTTAACTAAAACTCCGCTTTAAAGGATACTTAGTAGTTTCTTAGTTTAGTATTACCGTTAAGCCTTATCCGCTATAGCCGCGCTAATTAAGGTATTTTCGGGACTCTTAATTAATAAAAACGAGCCTTTTATATTAAAGGCCTTATAGCGCACTAGATTTCGGGACGCGTATAAGATAAAAAGTTACGCGCTTAGCGAGAGTATTAAGACTAAGACCTTAATAATAAGCGATAAGGACGCGGTAAGCGATAATTTTAGCGGGCTAAACCTATTTATACTAAGCATATAAATACTAAGACTAAGTATAGCCTTAAGCCCTTTAGTAAGAATAGTAGTAATATTAAACGAATAATTCCTTAGTCTCCTTTAAGCATTAAGAAAAGAAAACGCGCTTATTAAACCTTAAAAAAAACCTTAATTATAAGCTAAAGATATAAGGAGATTAAACTTATTAAGACCTTTAAAAGTATCCTTCGATAAAGTTTAAGAAGATAATAAGGCTAGTATATTTTAAGAAGTAGACCGTTTTATTAACTTTATCCGCTAAAACGCTAGTAAAAGCGAGGCCTATATAGATAAATTAGCTATTTAATTGCCCTCTTTCCTTTAAGGAAGTGCGGGGGAATAATATTTTAAAGACCTCTTAAAACTATAATAAGAAGAACTTAGCAAGCCTAGCGTTAGACTAAGCTAATAAATCTCCGCCTTAAAAAAACGGTTTAAAGTCCGTTTAAATATAGCGATATAAGCACTTAATAAAGAGCGCTTTATTATTAAAGATATAGTAATAAGATTTAACTTTAAGTCTTAAATATTACGCTTATAACATAAAGCTAAGGCCGCGCTTTATTAGCTAAACTACTTAACTATAGTAATTTACTAAAAGCTAAATATCTACTTATAAAAATCCTTATAATATTTAGTAAGAAACGAGGATATTAATAAATAGATTAACGAATATAAGGAAATTCTTCCTTAGCTATAAGCTAAATATACTTAAGGATCTTAAAAGCACTTACTAGCGTAAAAGAAATAGGTTTAACCTATAAAAAAGTAAGGGCTAATTAGCTATACTTTATATATACTTAAAGGATAGTTAAAGACGCTTTAGCTATCTATTAAGAGCTTACCGGGGCCGAGGGTTATATTTTTAAACCGCTTAGTAAAGGCGGATATACTACGGGTCTTATAGCGCTTACTAAGTTAAAGGAGAAATCCGCTTAAATAGCTAAAAATATAAGCTAAGGTCCTCCGGCTTAAGAGAAAAAAGACTTTTAAGACTATATACTTACTAATACTAAAGCTAAAACGGGTATACCCCGCGACGAAGAAAGGAACTATAGTAACGACTAATAACTATTAAAGGGATAAAGAGTACGATATAAAAAGAGCTTAATTAAATACTAACGAAAGCTTAAAGGAAACCGTAATTTATACTATAGTAGACTTAGTATAAGAGGCTAATAAAGTATACGGATTTTATAGCGAAGCATTCCCCTTAAAAAATAAGCTTTACTAATACGTTAAAGATAAATACCCCCTTAACCTTAACTAAGACGTTGCTATATAAAGACGCAGCTTAGTATAGTAAGTAGTTATTTAAAAGCTATAAAGCGTTTAAATAGTTAAGGCTTCCTTTAACGTTTAGCTATTAAACCTAAATAAGCTATTACGATTTACTTATATACGCTTATTAGTCTACGAAAAAAAAGGGCCCGGGATAAGTATTAAAGCTTATATAGATATTAAAGTAAACTAAAGCCTTATTTAAGCCGACTTAATAAAGACCTTTTAAGATATAACTATAAACTCCTTTTAACGAATTCCTATTTAAAGAGTAAGAAGGATAGCTACTATTAAATAGGCGGAATTTACTATATATATACTAAGAAGGCTAGATAGTAGCTTTATAGTTATAAAGGTAAGGATTAGCGCTTAAATAGTAAAACGCTTAGCGGCTAATATATTACTTAGCTAAGACTTTTTAGTTCTTTATTAAGAGGACCCTATTAACTCTACGTCGGTCTTATAGATTAAGGCTTATAAAAGGATTAAAGCTAAAGTTAAGATAGTCCGGCTAAAACTAGCGATATATAGATAGGTAATCTACTTAGTTATTATAACGATATTAGCTAGTTTTAGCTACGCCTTACTTATATAGGTCTAGGCGCCGCTATTAAGGCGTAATATAATGTTTTTCCTTAATAACCTTAAGCTCGCCTAAATAATAATATAGGATTATAAGAGCTTTATAGCGATAAACTATTTTAAAGAACTATTAATACTCCGCTAAGGCTAAAAGGTAAGGACAATTACGGACCTTAATTAGTAGTTTTAGTTATATAAGGAGGTTAACTTTACTGCTCCTTTAGCGGAAGCCTTTATAAAAAATCCGGATAAAATAAACCCCGCTAAAGACTTCCTATAAAAGGATCTTATAGCAAACTATAAACTTAAAATCGGCTAAACTAAAGACCTACTTAAACTTACTACTAATAAAGGCGTCCGGATCTATACTAAAGACGTAAAATATATATTAAAAGTCTAAGATATCCTTTAATCGTTTCCCTGCTTTTAAAAGAATAAGGGAGTAGTATATATAGATAAATCCGAATATATACGCATTCCTTTAATAAAAGAATAGTAATACTAATAAGTCGTATTAAGATTATACTTATTAAGCGATAAAGATAAGAAGGTAGTAGATATAATATTCTGCTAGCTAACCGCGTAAGGCCGATTAAAATAAGTCTATAAGCTAACTTTATTTATAGCGCTAGTATTTATAGTATAAAAGATAGTAAACGGAAAGGAAAAGGGATAAGTAGTCGTAGACTTATAAGGGATTAACGCTATTACTACCTTAAACGCTTACTTAATGCCCCTTTAAAGCAATATAATTAAACGCCTTTAAGGCAAGAAGTTTATTAGTGCGGTAAACGCATAATCGTTTTTTTATTAGTTCTTAGTCTATTAAAACTACCGGGAAAGGTTTATAGTTATAAGCTATTACGGGCTAGAAAGATTATTAATAATACTTATAAGCTTTAAGAACTCCTTAGTTTATTTTTAAAGATTTATTAATAACGTTTTTCGTAGATATTAAAAATACGCGGCGGCCTATATCGACGATATTATTATTTACTCCGAAATAGCCGAAGAATACTTTTATATTTAAAGGCCGTATTCCGCGCCTTTTATAACTATAATATTACTTTATCCGGACTAAAGTCCTTTTTAGCGTACCCGTTTATATAGCTCCTTAGATTTAAGGTAAACGCTATTAGCTTAATAAATATAGATAAACGCATACAAGCCTTAAAGGATATTACGTTCTTAAAGAACCTTTAATAGCTTAAGAAATAGATCGGTCTAACTAAGTAGCTACGCTATATAGTCCCGCATTTTACTAAGGAAGTTAACGTTTTATAAAAACGAAAAACGGAGCTGCTTTAAGTAGGATAAAAAGAAGGAGTCCCCTTAAGAGGCTAAAGACGGGCTTAATATACTATAAAAGCCGCTTTTTAGCTTACTATAAAAGAAAAAGACGCCTTTGCGATTTTAACTAAAAAACTTACTAAGCTTTAAACGATTTACTACTTTAACCCCGCTTAATAACTATTTATTTAAATCGATATATCTTAAGAATATAAAGTAGCGGTTATAGCTTTTTACTTAAAAGAAGGTATAAAATAAAATAAAAAGACGTTATTAGCCCGGACTAAGGTTTAGCCTATTGTTTACTTAAGCCGCGCCCTTTAAGGCGGAGAACCTTAATATTAGCCTATAAAACTTAAAGTAGCCGGTTTAATATAAGCAGTATATAAGTTATATACTATAGTACTTTCTATAAGAACGCTATAAGTAGTTATCTTTACTAACTATATAAGCACCTATAAAATCGTATACTAAGAATCCCTATTTTTTACTAATATAAAATCTAAAAATAAGCTAGTCCTCGCGTCTTAATACCTAAGCTAATTCCCGCTTAAGGTATACTATATCCTAGGCGTTAAAAACGTTATACCGGACGCGCTCTTACGTTTACTATACTAAAACGATAAGCTAGTATCCTTAAACTAAAAAGGGGAATTAAAACGTATTTAAGAAGACGAGATAATAGACTGCGTATTCTTTTACGCGGAAGCATTAATCGAATTACCGCTCCGCTAGAAAATAATCAATAGATATATAAAGGATATATAGTAAGTAAAAATTATAGCGTAGTTCGGCGATAAGGATAGTATCCCCGGACTTTTATTTTTTTAGTTATAGGGGTTACTATACTTTACGAAGAACGATAAACGCTAAAGACTATATATCCTTAAGACCTATACTAAGGAGATCGTTAAAGACGCCTACGCTAGATATTTTTATACTAGCCGTACCTATATATAGTAAGATTTATCTAAAAGCCTCTTAATCTTAAAGCTTAGTAAATAAATAGATAAGGTTATATACGGCTATAATACTTACTACTATAACTAAACTAACTAAAGTAAGACGCTAAAGTAAATTATCCCGATTTCAAGCTTATTAGTTTTATACTATATAATAGCGATAGACTTTATTATTAAGCTTTTAGTAGTTTAAGCTAAATAGTCCTTAAAAAAAGATCCTATAAAGAACATTTTAAGTACCTTATTAACTATAACTAATAAATTCTTTAAAATATATCTTCTTATCTTAAGCAATAACTAGTTTATAGTAAAAGACTAAGTATAAGCGTTATATACTAAACTGCTTTACGCTAACTAAGGGATTCCGTAAGGGATAATCTTTAATTAAGATATAAAGTTTACCTTAGTATTTTAGCAGACCTTATAGCAAGCTTTCGGATCGAAGCTTTTTATATTTACCGCTTAGTACCTTTAAACCGACGGCTTATCGGAAAGGCGAAACTAAACTATAAAAATCGCGCTACGATTTTTTACTACTAATTTCTTAAACCTATACTAAACTAATATACTAATCGCCTTTTAGTTTAGCCTTAATAATTCCTTCTCCTTAGTAATTTACGCAGCTTTTAGTAAGCTTATTATAAGGATAAGAATAAATAATAGCTTTTCGTTCCTTAGTAACTACTTATACTTATAAAACTAAGAAGTCCTATAAAAAGAAGCTAGGTTAGCTATTACCTATACTTAAGCCGCTATAAAGGATAGATATAATAAAAAACACCGCCTGCTAAAATTTAAGCCTAGCGATTAAGTCTAGCTATAGCTTAATAAAGGCTATTATATCGCGGATAAAAAACTAGCAAAGCTTTAAGAAAAACGTATTAAGCTGTTTAAGGTTATTATTAAAGTAAGATAGCTTATATACTAACTAAATATAAAAAGGTCCTTTAATATCTATCCGGTCGTTTTAATAGCATAACTATACTTAGTAAACGAGCTAGCTATACGCTTAAGAATAGTTTAAGATAACGGGATACCTTACTTAAATAAGTAAGAAGTAAAATAAATCTTATAAAGCTATATAATAAAAAAAGGCGGCGGAAAGCTAAGGAAGGAGTTCTTTATAGCTTAAAAAGGC
Organism: Ophiocordyceps robertsii; assembly: GCA_027405785.1. Taxonomy (NCBI): domain Eukaryota; kingdom Fungi; phylum Ascomycota; class Sordariomycetes; order Hypocreales; family Ophiocordycipitaceae; genus Ophiocordyceps; species Ophiocordyceps robertsii. The sequence goes on from JAPEBW010001000.1 coordinate 23,345, forward strand.
TAGCTAAGTAGCTATAACTTATAAGTAAACGAAAAAGCGGTCTTCTCGCTAAAGATCGTAAAAGCCTTTAAAAAGGCATAAGAGGAGTTAGCTACTTAAGTAGTTTAAATAAAAGTATAACGCGCGGCTTTTATAACTTAATACGAAACTCTCTAACTAAGAGAATTAAGCGGTTAAGCCTAAGTATAAGAATTAAAAGCTACTATAAGTTATAAGAAACTATAACTTATTACGCTTAAGGTAATTAGTTATTTTAATAATAATATACCGCCGTTTACTTTAAGCAATAAGGCCTTTTTAGCCTTATAGCATACTTATTTAAATTTACTTCGCCGCCCGCCCTCTCTCCTTTCCTTTCTTCTTTTTATAACTATATTTCCCTTTACCGCTAGCTATAGCCCGCGGTACCTTGCTTACTTTTATATATATAACCTTCTTTACCTTAAGCTTATAATTCTTATACTTTTATTTTAAGTCCCTTTATCGTTTAATATCTCCCGTAGCTAAGACTAGCTATTCCGTAATTACTTTTTTAGCCCGCTTTTTTATAAGCCTTTATACTTTTAATACGAAGGATATAAGTAAGCTCTTAAGCTTTACGGAAACGAGGCGGCTATCCTCTATAGCTTTAAGTCCTTTAGCGAAAGTTAAAACCTTTAGGATTAAGCTTCCGTATAAACCCACACCGCCTTTTATAGCCGCGCTTAAGCCGACGGATCCTAACTTTAACCTAAGTAATAAAGTTCTTAGGCTTTAATATCCGCCTTATTAGCTATACTAACTATATATTTTATATTCTTACCTTTAAGGCCCCTTTTATATAAAGGTTCTTTAAGACTATTAAGCATATTTAAAACCTTAAAAGCGAGGAGTTAGGCATTAAGGCTATTAAGGACCTTATTACTTACTTTTAAGCGGGAATATAAACGTTCGATACCCCGGTACTAACTATACTTATTAATATTAGCGGGATAGCTTACCCTTACCTTAATACCTTCCCGGTAGCTAGACGCGCGTTAGTTAGCGGAAAGGCGTAGGTAGTAGCGCTATATAAAAAGGATAATAAGTCGGAAAGCCTAGTGATAAAGAGCGGGGGATAACTATAATAGCAGCAATAAGCAAGATATAATATCTCGCTTATAAGCGGCCTATAAAGCTAATAAGTAAAACGGGAGACTTAGCGGAGGATTAAAAAACGGCATAAGAAAGGTAGGTAGGATAATAATATAAAATAAGGCCTAAATAAAGCTAGTCTCTTATAACGTATCCTATTAAGGAACTTAAGTATTCCTTAGCGCGGAGACTTCTTACTACCCGGTAAAGGCCCGAATATACGCCTTAAAAGAGAGTTAAAAAACTTTACTATAAGTTTTAGCTAGACATACTAATCGCCTTAATAAGGATAAAGCTATATAACTAAATACGAGGTAAGGATTTACGATAAAGCCACCTACTAACTATCTTAAGCTACTTAGCTACTATTAGCCGGATAAGCCGAAAAAACTATTAAAAGGATAAGGATAGCGTACTACTAATATAGTATAAAGACGCTACTATAAAGCTATTACTTAGCACCCCCTTTACTTTATTCTTACTTTAAACTAATAAAGATATTAGCTTTTCTTTCTTACTTAAGGGAGTTATTATAGAATTTAAACGGCTATACCTAGACTCCTTACTTTACTCTTAAGGAAGCCCTATAAAACCCCGCGATAAGAACGCTTAAAGTACGTACTATAAAGGCTCGCTTAAGGAGGTACGATAAATATTACCGGTTAAACCCCGCTAAGGTTTCCGGGATATAACTATAAAGGGTTAAGAGCCTACTTAACTATAGTTTACGATATCTTTAACTATAGGAGATACTATAAAAACTATTAAGCGGATTTTACTAGTATTTTTAAGGGATTTTTAAGGATTTCCGCGGGATATCCTAACTATAGTTCGACCTATTTTTAACTATAAAAGTACCTTAGAAAATATAAGATAAACCTTACCGCGATTTTTAAGGGATATTTAAGGATATTTAAGGGATTTCCTCGATTATAGTTTATAGTATTTTTAACCGGGCTTATACTTAGTTTATTAAGCGATTTTATAAGGATATCTATAGTTTATTTTACGTACTATAAATAGTATAGTTAAAGATCTTTAAAATTAGCTTAAAGAACTAAGTATAAAGTAGCTAGCTATACCTTTAAGAATAGATAAGCTTTTTACTATTTCTAAACCCCTATATATATTTATATATAGTAATTAGTCCGTTATACCGGCCCGACCGGCGGTAATTAGTCCGTAGTACCGGCCTTAACTAGCGGTAATTAATCCGTAGTACCGGCCCCGACTGGCGGTAATTAGTCTGCGCTTTATCCCTTTATCCTTACGCTATAAGGCGTAGTAAGTTTCCTTTAAGCTTTTATTAATATTTAACTAAGCTCTTTTTATATCGTACTCTTTATCCTTTAAATAGTTATTAGTCTTTACTATAGTTCTTTCTTTAATTATAAGGTATGCCCGCTTTAGCTTTAGTATTAGCGAATATATAGTCTTAAAAGTTCTTTTTCTTTTAAGCCGGAGGACCTTAGCTTATATTCTTAACTATTTAAGCGGATTTCTCTTTTAACTTAGTAAGCGCTATAAAGCTTATAATATATCCGCCTTTATTAAGCGGTTTATAAACGTAACCTACGGCTTAAGCAAGCCCTTAATAACTAGCTAAGGTATCCCGGACTATTTTTTAAGTATATATAAAGTATAACTAATTAGCCCTCGCCTTTTTTTAAGTTAAACCTATTTCTTTTATACTAATAAGTGCTTTTAAGATCCTTAAGTATATTTAACTTATAGCTTAAGATGAATTTCCTTATATTCGTTAATATATCTATTAATATCCTCGTTTTTTACTAAACGTTATAAGGATTTTTATAGATAGATATCTAGCTTTTAATAAATTACTATAGTTAAGTAGTTTAGTTAGTAAAGCGCGGCTTTAGCTTTATATTATAAGCGCGATATTTAAGACTTAAAGTTAGATCTTATTACTATATCTTTAATAGTAAAGTGTTTTTTATTAAGTGCTTATACCGCTATATTTAAGCGGATTCCGAACCGTTTTTATAAGGCGGAGATCTATTAGCTTAGTCCGATACCGGGCCCGCTAAGTTTTTCTTATTATAGTTCCGAAAGGTCCCTAGAATACTATTCCGCCGCACTTCCTTAAAGAAAGGAGGGTAATTAAATAGCTAATTCGTCCGCGTAGGCCTTACCTTTATTAGCGTTTTAGCGGATAAAGTTAATAAAACGGTTAACTCCTCGGAATATACTAGCCTTATCGTCTTTAATTAAGTGGTAAATAGGTGTAAAAGAGAGCAAGCGTATAGCTATAAGTAAGGGGATTATAAAGATGTAAAGAGTGTGCGAAAAGGTTAAGAAATAGGTGAGATATATGTATATAAGGTTAATAATCTATTTAAAGTAAAGGGGGGACTAAGGCCTCCTTATATAGACAATTCCTAAGCTATAAGTAACTTAAGTGATTTAAAAAAGAGCCCCCTATTTAGCGCAGTTATATATAGTCGGCTAATAGCTATTATTAGGTTAATATTGTATTTATAAGCCTAGGGATTAATTCCGCAAGGAATACGAGGTGGCGTAGCGACTTAGCACGGATTATATATATAGTCTCTATATACACCTCTTCTTAATCTGCTTATATCTTGCTTATATATAGGTGTAATAATACAACGAAATATATATAGTATGTAGAATTGTATAGCGGATTTTATATATATTTCAGCGTATTTATATTATGTGTTATTTATACTGTATGTAGCCTATAGGCTGCGGGAGGGTATAATTTACTCTTTTATAGCCTCTCTTAAAAGGTACTTATAGTATATAAGTGCGCTTTAAACATACTAACTAAAGTAGAGTAAAAAACCTTAAAATAAGGAAAAATTCTTTCTTTATAGCTTAAGAAAACCTATTTTTATAGGAAAAAACTTAAAGCTTTTTAATCTTCTTTAAAGGGAAAAACTTATTATATGTTTTAAGTAAAACCTCTTTATTTATCTAAGGAAAACCTTTATATAGGTAAAATCCTTAGGTTATATAGAAGAAAGGTAAAGAGAGTAAGAAATAGCTAAAAACCTTTATTATAAGAATTTATATTTTAACCTCTTTAATTCTTAGTAAACTTCGGAATTTATTAAATAGTATAAAACCTAATCCCTTAGTAAATATATCTGCTATATTATCTTTAGATTTTATATAATAAACCTTTATCTCTTTTTCTTAAATAATATTACGCGTAAAGTATTATACTAGGCCTATATGTTTTCTTAGCTTATATAATTTAGGATTCCTTGCTATTTTTAAAGCAGATTAATTATCTATAAAAATTATAAGGACTTTATCTTTAAGTATATTTATAGATATTCCTTTTACTAAAGTATTAAAATAGCTATATAAATATAAAGCTTCTTTATTAGCCTCCTTAAGGCCTATATATTCGGCTTTATATATAGAGAGTGCTATAGATTTTTGTTTTTAGCAAGCCTAGCTTATAAGGTTGTTATTTATAAAGAAATAGTATCCGGAGACCGACCTACGGTCTATAGGATCACTAGCCTAACTAGCATTAGTATAGGCTTTGAAAAATAGCATATTAAATGCTATATTATAGTTATAGTATATGCCAAAGCTAGGATATTTATTTAAATATTTCTAGATCTTATCTATTGCTTTAAAATGTGGTATTTCTAGGTTAAAAGCAAATCTAGCATATAATATTACTACGTATAATATATCTAGCCTTAAAAACAATGCTAAAAATAATAGTAAGCTTATTTACATTGAATATAATAAGATGTCTTCTTTTATAGCTATATAGTCTTCTGTTTTATATAATTTAACTCCCTTTATAGCAGGGGTTTTTAAGGTTTTAATATTTCATTTATTAAATTCTTTTATCTTATTAAGGGTATACTTTTCTTAGGATATATATATATCCTTTTTCGCTCTGTTTATAGTTATCGTTATTCTTAAGAAGTCTTTTACTTCGCTTAAAGATTGAATCTTTAAGACCTTGCTTGTTTTATTAATTATACAAGTTATAGAATCCTCTATAGGCCTTAAGAATAGAAGATCGTCTACGTAAACTAATATAGCTATAAATAGCTTATTGTTTATAAATACCCCTTCGTCTATAGGTAGGTAGGAAAATCCTTGCTCGCTTAAGACCTTAGATTATAAGTTATACTAAAGCATCGGACTTTATTTAAGACTATATAAAGCTTTTTTTAATTTTGCAACTAGCTTTTTATTTTTATTATACTACTTATTATTTTGATTTTTATACTTAAGGTCTTTATTTATAACATAGTCTTTATAACCTTATAGTATCTTTATATATGTTTCTATATCTATATCTACATATATAAATGCATTCTTTATATTATATTACAGTATTTACTAATTATTAGTTATACTTAGTATTAATAAGAGTTTAGTAAACTCGGGTCTAGCGGTTGTAGAGAACGTTTCGATATAGTTTAAGCCGTATATTTACTTATAGCCTTGTGCTATAAAGCGAGCTCTATACTTAGTTATATTATTTTTATTATCCTTCTTTATTCTATAGACTTATTAGCCTCTTAAAGCCTCCTTATTACTAAGAAGCTCTTATATTTCCTTAGTATCTAAACTTATATATTCGTTTAGTTTAGTTAGCATAACTTTATCTTAGTCTTTTACTTACGGACTATTTATAGCCTGCTTATAAATAGTAAGCTTTATAAGATCTTTATTTCCTTTTATAATAAAAGGAATATGTTTTATATTATTATTATTAATTATTATATTATATATAAGGTATTCTATAAAATCTTTATAGTATTTAATAGGTTTCTTAGGTATTTCTACTTTAAGTCTTTAATTCTTTTACTAAGTATCTACTACGCCTTATAGCGTAAAGATAAGGGGATAAGGCGCGGACTAATTACCGCCGGTTAAGGCCGGTACTACGAACTAATTACCGCTAATCGGGGCCGGTACTACGGACTAATTACCGCTAGTTAGGCCGGTATAACGGACTAATTACCGCACGTAAATATATATAGGGGTTTAGAAATAGTAAAAAGCTTATTTATTCTTAAAGGTATAGCTAGCTACTTTATACTTAGTTCTTTAAGCTAATTTTAAGGATCTCTAACTATACTATCTATAGTATATAGAATAAACCGTAGATATCCTTATAAAATCGCTTAATAAACTAAGTATAAGCCTAGTTAAAAATACTATAAACTATAATCGGGGAAATCCCTTAAATATCCTTAAATATCCCTTAAAAATCGCGATAAGGTTTATCCTATATCTTTTAAGGTGCTTTTATAATTAAAAATAGGTTAAACTATAGTTAAGATATTCCGCGGAAATCCTTAAAAATCCCTTAAAGATACTAGCGGAATCCGCTTAATAGTTTCTACGGTATCTTTTATAGTTAAAGATATCGTAAACTATAGTTAAGTAGGCTTTTAACCCTTTATATTTATATCCCGGAAACCTTAGCGGGGTCTAACTAGTAATACTCGTTATATCTCCTTAAGCGAGCTTTTATAGTATATACTTTAAGCGTTTTTATCGCGGGGTTCCGTAAGGCTTTCTTAAGAGTAAAGTAAGGAGTCCGGGCATAGCTATTTAGATTCTATAATAACTCCTTTAAGTAAGTAAAAAAAGCTAATATCCTTATCGGTTTAAAGTAAGAATAAAGTAAAAAGGGTGCTAAATAATAGCTTTATAATAATATCTTTATACCGTATTAGTAATATACCGTCTTTATCCTTTTAATAGTTTTTTCGGCTTATTTAGCTAATAGTAACCGGGTAGTTTAAGATAGTTAGTAAGCGGCTTTATTATAAATCCTTGCTTTATATTTAGTTATATAGCGTTATCTTAATTAAGGCGATTAATACGTCTAGCTAGAACTTATAATAAAGTTTTCCGACTCTCTTTTAAGGTATTTATTTAGGCCCTTATTAAGTAATAAGGAATCTCCGCGCTAAGGAATAATTAAGTTCCTTAGCGGGATACGTTATAAGAGACTAGCTTTATTCGGGCCTTATCTTATATTATTATCTTACTTACCTCTTTTACCCCGTTTTTAATCCTCCGCTAAGTCTCCCGTTTTACGTACTAGCCCTATAAGCCGCCTATAAGTAAGATATTATATCTTACTTATTACCGCTATCGTAGTTATCCCCCGCTCTTTATCGCTAGGCTTTTTAACTTATTATTATTTTTACGCGGCGCTACTACTTACGCCTTTCCGCTAACTAACGCGTATCTAGCTACTAAGAAGGTATTAAAGTAAGGGTAAGCTATCCCGCTAATATTAATAAGTATAGTTAGTACTAAGGTATTAAACGTTTATATTCCCGCTTAAAAGCGGGTAATAAAGTCCTTAATAGCCTTAATACCTAACTCCTTACTTTTAAGGTTCTAAACGTACTTAATAGTCTCGAAGAACCTCTATATAAAGGGGGCCTTAAAGGCAAGAATATAAAGCGCGTAATCAGTACGGCTAATAAAGCGGATATCGAAGCTTAAGAACTTTATTACTTAAGTTAAAGTTAAGTCGCGTTTAAACTCTTCGCGGGCCTATAAGTAGAACTTAGCGTAGTTTATAGCTAGGCGGAAACTCTTAATTATTATAATCTCGTCGCCGGAGTATAGGCTTACGAAGCCGGGTCCGTTAAGGATTATATTAGTTATTACTAGCGGCTTTTATAAGATCGGGCGGCGGAATATATCGCGAGGCTAGTTATTACTATCTCCTTCGGTTAAGGAGGGACGGCGGATAGACTATAATAAGGCGCTTATATACCTTTATATAGCTAGGCTAAGCGTAGCGGTAGGCGGAAAGAGCGTTCGCTAAGCGGGACTAAATAGGTCCTTAAAGCTTATAGCGGCTATAAGCTAAGAAAGGGATTTTATAGTATAGGCTAGACCGCATATAAAGCAATATAGGATTTTAGCTATAATAGCTTAAAACGCCGCTATAAACCTAGCTATAAACTAATTAAGCTAAGCCTTAAATATATAGTTAAGGACGGCGCGGATATCGTTTTAGTTATTTAGCTAAAGTAAGTTTCCGCTAGCTATAGCGGCTACTATAGATCTTAAGACTATAATAAGGTTAGCTAACTTTAAAGCGTTAAGTATCGGCTAGTTATTCCGCTAATAAAGATTTCTAGCTACGCTTTAAAAAATATATAGGCGGCGGGGGCTTTTAAATAGTAAGAGCTAAGTAAGAGGTATAGCTAAGTTACCGCGAAACCGGCTATTTAAACCTCGCTATAATATAGGGCTAAGAGATAGGTCGTTTAAGTTAAGTATTTAAAGAGGGTAGTATAGGCCGTCCTTTACGGTACCGTAATTTAAGTTAAATCCGTTAGCTTAAGCGCGGCTACGGAAGGCGGCGTAAGTTTATACTAAAGCTTAAACCTAAAGGTTTTAACTCTTGCTAAGGGACTTAAAGTTATAGAGGATAGCTACCTTATTTTTATAAAGCTTAAGAGCTTATTTATATTCTTTATATTAAAGGCGTAGGGGCTTATAGGAGAGCGGGCTAAAAAAGTATTTACGGAATAGCTAGTCTTAGCTATAAGAGACGTTAAACGATAAAAAGACTTAAAATAAAAGTATAAGGATCGTAAGCTTAAAGTAAAGAAAGTTATATATATAGGAGTAAGTAAGGTATAGCGGGCTATAGCCGGCGGTAAAGGGAAATATAGTTATAAAAAGAAGAAAGGAAAGGAGAGAGGGTAAGCGGCGGAGAGAATTTAAATAAGTATACTATAAGGCTAAAAAGGCCCTATTACTTAAGGTAAACGGCGGTATATTATTATTAAAATAACTAATTACCTTAAGCGTAGTAAGTTACGGTTTCTTATAACTTATAGTAGCTTTTAAGTCTTATACTTAGGCTTAACTACTTAATTCTCTTAGTTAAAGGGTTTCGTATTAAGTTATAAAGGCCGCGCGTTATACTCTCGTCTAAACTACTTAAGTAGCTAACTCCTTTTATGCTTTTTTAAAGGCTTTTACGATCTTTAATAAGAAGACTGCTTTTTCGTTTACTTATAAGTTATAACTGCTTAGCTAGCCTTTTTAAGCTATAAAGAACTCCTTCCTTAGCTTTCCGCTGCCTTTCTTTATTATATAGCTTTATAAGATTCGTTTTACTTCTTACTTATTTAAGTAAGGTATCCCTTTATCTTAAACTAATCCTAAGCGTATAGCTAGCTTATCCGCTAAGCGTAGTTATGCTACCGAAACGACTAAATAAATATTAAAAGACCTTTTTATATCTAGTTAGTATATAAGCTATCTTACTTTAGCGGTAACTTTAAATAGCTTAGTGCGTCTTTTTTAAAGCTTTATTAGTCTGCTATTTATAATATAGTAGCCTTTATTAAGCTATAGCTAGACTTAATCGCTAAGCTTAAATTTTAATAAGCGGTGTTTCTTATTATATCTATCTATTATAGCGGCTTAAGCGTAGGCGATAGCTAACTTAGCTTCTTCTTATAAGACCTCTTAGTTTTATAGGTATAAGTAATTATTAAGGAACTAAAGGCCGTTATCTATTCTTATTCTTATAATAAGCTTACTAAAGGCCGCGTAAATTTTTAAAAAGAAGGAATTATTAAGGCTAAACTAAAAAGCGACTAGCATATCGGTTTAATATAAGTCCGGGAAATTAGCGGTAAAGAATTATAGCGCGATTCTTATAGTTTAGTTTTGCCTTTTCGATAGGCCGATATTTTAAGGGTATTAAGCGGTAAATATAAAAAGCTTCGATCCGAAGGCTTACTATAAGGTCTGCTAAAATACTAAGGTAAACTTTATATCTTAGTTAAAGATTATCCCCTTTAAAATCCTT
>JAPEBW010001001.1:0-33226 GCA_027405785.1 Ophiocordyceps robertsii
CGGCGGCCGCAGCGGTTGCGCCCGCGCGACGTCCCCTAGACGGCCTGGACGTAGCTCGCGGGGACGCTGCCCGTGACGCCCGCCTTCTCCACCTCGGCCCAGCCGTCGCCCTGGTCGTCCTTGACAAGCACGAAGCGCTCGCCCTCGACCATGGAGTGCTCGGCGTCGCTCTGCGCCGCGTACTCGTACAGCGCCTCGACGTAGCGCAGCTTCTTGGCGCCTCGCCTGGGGGCGACGGCGGGGCCCTTCTTCTTGGCGGCGGCGGCGGCGGCTGTGGAGAGGGGCGCGCCGGCCGTCGATGACGTCGTCGAGTTGGAGTAGGTCGACGAGGGGCGCGGGGCCGTGACGGGAGGCGGGGTCGGGGACGAGAATTCGACGTAGGTCGCGGGGACGAGGCCTTCCTTGTAACCGGCACGGACCTTGATCCAGCCGGAGCCGTCTGCGCAAGGGAGCCGGTTGTCAGCGCAAGGCTTGCGTCGACAAGGGGGGCAACTTCACTCACCGTCGGGTCCAAGCTGGATCACATCCCTGCCCTCCGGGACAGACAGCTCCCCCTCTCCGCTGGACTCGAACGAGTACAGCATCTTGCCCTTCTTCTTTTCCTCCTCCCTTGCGCCGTTGACGTCGCTCCCGGGCAGCTCGCTGATGTACGCCGCGGGCGGGGGCGCCATCACCCTCTTGCGTCCGGGGGCCGGGGCCGGGGCCGGGGCCGGGGCTTTGACAGACGGGGCGCTCGGCCCCGGCGCTCCGTCGGCCCCGCCACTGTCGTCGGCGGTCGGTACGCCCGAAGCGGAACCCCCCAGGGAGGGTCGAGCTGAGCGCGAGCTGAGAGAGTTCATGGTGTTGGATCGCGACAGGTCGGGCAGCTCGGCGATGTGTGCGGGGGGGCCGGCGTCAGGCGTGAGGAGCTTGTTGGCCGCCTCCTGGCGCTCGGCCTTGAGCTTCTTGCGCTCGTCCTTGCTCTGTTCGCCAGGGCAGTCGGCGGGCACCTTCATCTCGCACTTGCTGTGGCACGTGTAGCCACAGTCCCTGCAGTCGAAGCCCTTTGCGCTCAGGCCCCAGATGCGCTCGCCGCAGAGGTCGCAATTGGTAGGGATCTTGAACGTCTGGCCCTTGAAGTTGTGATTCTTGGCGCCGAGGGTGACGTCACCGACGACGGACGTGATGGTCGATGTCTCGATCTCGGCCATCAGCCGGCGGCGGTCGACGCTGTGGAGGTCCTCTTGCACGGCAAAGAGGGTGCGCACGACCTCGACCTCGTCCTTGTCCTTCTCGGTGCCGTCTCGCACGCGCAGGCGCAGCTTCTTTACGTTTTCGACCTCTCGGCGCTTCTTGTCCACCTCTCTCCGGAGCTCGCCCAGCTGGGACTTTGACTTTGTCAGAACGTTGCGCAGGTAGATCTTTGCCGTGTCGTCGACGGCCATTGCGTCGTCGTCGTGCCAGACGGGGCTCGGCTCAAACTCCTTGTCCGGGGGCTCCTGGAAGGCGCCCATGTTGTGGCGCATGTACATGAGCGAGTCCAGGTGCGGCTCGTTCCTCGTAATCTCTGCGCCGAGATGGCCCATGATGGCGTGGCTCTGTTGCAGCATATCGGTCTCGAGGCGGACGGCGACGCCCCAGAGGCCGTTGAGCTTGATGGTGCGGAACTGGGTCAGGTCCTGGAGACTGTCCATGACCTCGGGGACGTATTCGTGGTAGTACTTTTCCTTTTGGCGGTTGGTGACGTTGATGGCGATGAGGTAGGTGTTTTTGGCATTATTCATGTCGAGGATCTGCTGGCGGTAGGCGCTTTGGGCCTTTGCCTTGTCGTAGTGGGATTCCGACCTTTTGCGCTTGGCCTCGACGTCCTGGCAGGTGGCGTCGTACTTTGCCTTGACCTTGCGCAGGTCGGCGTACGAGGCATCGCGCTCGAGGGCGAGCTTGTCGGCGTATTCGACGTGGCGCTTGCGGAGCTCCTCGAAGCGGGCGGCAGTCTGCTTAAGAGGCTCGGCGACGTGCTGGACGAGGTTTGCGGCGAAGCGGTCGTGCTCGGCGGCGCGGGACTCGAGCGTGGTGAGCTGGGTGGCCCAGGTGGTGATGGAGGCGCTGCCGGGGAGCAGTCAGCAGGCACTGCATCGTGTGTGCAGCGGCAGGGAGAAGGGGCGTGCCTCTCGAGGGAGCCGGGGGTCATGGTTGGGGACTCGCCCACGCTCAACTGGGCGGAGCGCTTGTTCTTCTTGTCAAAGTAACGCTTGGCGAGGGCGCTGAGCTTTGCGCTGTATTCGCGCTCGATGGCGGATCGGTCGCGGTAGAACTGCTGGATCTCGTCGAGCCAGGCGATGCCGTGGCTGACCCAGGCGCTGGCGGGCTTGAAGCCATCCTGGAGGGGTGAGTCAGCGAGGAGGGCCGACGACAACGAGGCCGACGACGACGGTTGGACTCGCCTTGAGCTCGGCGCCAAAGGTCGGCGCGCCGTCCACCTCTGCCATGGCGGAGGGCGATGATGCATGCGGGGGGGGGGGGCAAGATGGCGCGTGTGTTTGACCCGGGGCCGAGTCATTGGTCGTGCATGGCTTTGGTTGCGCGGCCGCAGGGAGACGGACTGGAGGAGCGGGAGAGAGAGGGAGTTGGGAGAGAAGGTGGGGGTCGCCGCAAGTCGCCGTTGGGCCGCCAAACCCTAATTGGCCGAGTGACGACGACTGATGACTGTGCAAACTGAACTTCAAGTCTTGAATTTGTTCATCATCATCAACAACATCATCATCAACAACAACAACACCAACACCGTCATCACCTGACAACAACAACAACAACAACAACAACAACAACAACAACAACAAGGTGACAACCTTTGTGCGTCTCGAGGCCGTACCTGCTCACGGCTCAAGGATGAGTGAGAGGGGTTGAAACTTGAGAGGAGTTGAATCCCCAAGAGGACCTTCGGACACGACCAGCGAGGCGCCATACCGCCACCGACGTTGGAAAAAGGCCGTCCCGACTGATCTCCCCAGCATGACATGTCACGGCGAAACGAGGCCGAAGCCAGTGTGGGGACGAGCCTGTGTTTCGCTTCAGGCTGAAAAGCCCCGGATTGTGGGCACCGCCGGGAACTCCAAAGCACTGATACCGGGCGGGGCCTTTGTCCAAGTGACCTGGAAGCGGGCCGCCTGGGTTGGCCAACGTCACCTCTTGGACGGCTGCGGGGATCATGCTCGGCCGACGAGTTACGGGAGCTGACTGATGCAAGGATCCTGCTGAAACCGAGAGCCCCCGGCCTATGTAAGCCCCCCTGGAAGCTCTCGGCTCCATGCCAAGTCATGAGAGCCCGGCTAGCGAACAGGTTCAAGGACCGCCGTCGAAGCTATGCCTCGGATCCAAGGTCCAAGGCTCGCTGTCGGCTTCTTCCCTTGAGCTCTCGCCCGGGATTGTTCCATGTGCGCTTCTAGACGTTTCATCTTCCAGCACACGCCATACATCTCCGGCGCTATACGTAGTGAAGATACGTTAATCAAGGCGGGACCCCCGACTGTGCGCCTCAAAACACTCGGCTGATGTTGCCACCGCCCTCTGTTGACGGCTGGTTTCGACATGACCCGACTGGCCGGCCTCTCGAGTTGTATGCACACGACGACGCCTCGAGCCCAAGGCTTGATGGCCCGTCCGTACATACCATGGCCAGCAGAGGTTTCCAGGATAGGCACCTGTCTGGCCTGATTACCACGTCTAAAGATGGGCGAAAAGTTGGGCTCTTTCTTCATGGCCATGGTCACACCCATGCGAAATCGAGACATGAAACATCCCCAGACACCAAGGAAGGCTATCCAGGCCCTGCTCTCAACTCCAAGCAGTAGCGGCGGCTGGCCAAGGAGCTCTCCAAGGTACGGCTATCAGTCCCAGCGAGTCACAGGTTCGAGGTTTGTAAAACGCGGCCCCTCATGCACTCAAGCTTCTCCTCACACGCTGCAACGAACTAGTCAAGACAAAACCTGCAACGACGCTGCCCTTGCTCGGCGTGGCGGACAGAGGGCTCTCGACATATAAGTCGGGCACTGCCGTGTGTGTGGCGGCCAAGAGGAAGCTCTGAGCGTCTGATACTAGAGTTCAAGCTCAACCCCGTCATGCGACTGCCTGTGTTGCTGTCCCAGGCCTCGCTCCTGGCGTCGGCCGCATCCATCCCCAAGCCGTTGGGCAAGCGAGCCGAGGCCTGCGGTGCCATTCGCGAGCAGCTCAGCCCTGCTTCCATGGGCAACGCAACATTGCCACCCACAAACTCGACATCACCGAGAGGGCGACGGAGACCAAAGGCCCGAATCCCCGGTCAGGCCGCCCACGACTGCCTCACGTCGCTTCCCTTTGAGGCGGACCGTGCAAAGAAGTTCATTGGCGACCTGCAAAAGTATGTCGAGTTCCAGTCGACGCTCGAGGCTCTGCAGAACCCCCCCGTCTCGTACGCCTCGGCCCCCGTCGACATCCTGGGAGGCATGCAGCAGATTGGCGAGAAGCAGTATGAGAGCCTGTACGACTTCGACGTCGACCTGCAGGCCCTCTTCACCTCGGCCCATGATAGTCACTTTCGCGTTGCCCCTTGCACCCTCGACATATTCGGTTTCCAGCGCGACCACGGCGGCATCGTGTCCGTGTCCAAGGACGGCCTGGCCTTGCCCGAGCTGTTTGTCTACTCGGATATCCAGGCCTCCAAGCAGGGCAAGGCAAGAATCTCATCCATTGCAGAGATCAACGGACAAGGCGCCCTTGAGCATCTGCAGGGCCTGGCCCTCGCCTCTCCAAGCCAGGACCCGGACACCAGGTGGAACGAGCTCTTCCGCTCCCAGTCCTGGATAGCTGCTCGGACGATTCATCCGAATGGAAGCTTCATCAACAATGGCGGGGCCTGGCCGGGACAGGCCAAGACGACGGTCAAGTTCACCAACGGCTCGTCCATCGAAATCGAAACAATGGCACAGCTTCTAGGAGACGATGCCTTCAACAGCTCTTCGGCAGGCGAGGTCCTCGCCGCCTACTGCAGTCCGTTGCCGCCGGAGCCTCCGCCGCTAACCGACCGACCGACCGAGGAGGGCATCGAAGGCTATCCCAAGCCCTTCGCCAGCGATCCGCACAACGAGGTTACCGGATATTTTCTCGACAAAGAGACCACCGTCATGGTCGTTTCAACATTTGGCGGAGACGAGAGGCCCCAAGACTACTCGCGCACCGTGGCCGACGTCGCCACCGACATCATCAACAAGACCAAGGCTTCCGGCCGCAGCAAGCTCATCCTGGACGTGTCGGGCAACGGCGGCGGCTCGCCAATCCGCCTACTCAACATGTTCAAGCTCTTTTTCCCCGACGAGTTCCCCTTTGATGCCCTTCGGTTCCGGCGCTCCCCGGCAACGGACGCCATGGCCAAGATATTCGGAGCACTCGACGCGGACGAGGCGGCCGGGCTCACGACGGGCCTGGCATTCCCGGCCATGGTGGCTCCGGACCAAGACACCGGCTTCCAGACGGCAGACGACTTTCTGGGGGCCGAACCGCCGCAGCTCGGGGTCAATGTCTCGTCGGTGTACACGCTGAACTTTACTCTGATAACGAGCGAGAAGGACCCCATCGAGGGTTTCATGCCCCCCCGGACAACCTTTAAGACGGCGCCGTTCAAGCCGGAGAATATCCTGGTCATGGGCAACGGCTTCTGCCACTCGTCGTGTGCCGGCTTCGTCAACATCATGGCCAACGTGGGCCGCGTCAAGACGCTGGCCTTTGGCGGGCGCCCCCAAAGCGGCCCCATGCAAATCATGGGCGGCGTTCGCGGCGGCCAGGTCATGGAGCTCGCCTTCATCTCAGGGCTAATCAACGAAACACAGAACGTCTTGGGCAACAAGACGTTGTTCGAAGGAAGGCCCCCTCCGCTGTCCCCAGAGGAGCTCAAGCTTGCCAACGAGACATTTCCACCGCCGATTGAGAAGATGCCTTACAAGGTCGGCGGCTC
This sequence comes from Ophiocordyceps robertsii, assembly GCA_027405785.1. NCBI lineage: Eukaryota > Fungi > Ascomycota > Sordariomycetes > Hypocreales > Ophiocordycipitaceae > Ophiocordyceps > Ophiocordyceps robertsii. The sequence continues at coordinate 5,966 of JAPEBW010001001.1, forward strand.
AGTCAACTTTGAGAGCACCTACCTTGAAGCGCATGAAGACCGGCCCCTGCAGTTTGAGTTCCAGGCCGCCGACTGTCGCCTGTTTTACACGCGTGAAAACATCCTTGACCCGAAGACCACCTGGGAGGCCGCCAAGAAGGCCACCTGGGGCGGCGGCAAGTGCGTCGAGGGATCGACGGGAGTGGCCGAGGGAGGGAGGGCATTCATACCGCAACGTTGACGCATGCTTGGCGTGTCTACTGGATAGACCGGGCTGCCTACAGGATAGACTGGAGCGTCTACAGCACAGACTGCACAGGCTTGTAGCGGTGCTGTAGTTGGGGTAACAACCCATCCAGATGCGATGGGTCTCCCAACTTGGGATAACGACTATTATTTAATGATACCTAGCCAGCATCTTAATCTTTTAATGGAGACATGATCAGAATACCAGCTGACCCGGCATCCAACGCTTCCATTCACGTCTGCTCTAACCACTTCCTTGGAGTAACTGTCCCTCGACCTCAGAGCTCGCCGGGAGAGCCCAGACATTCACCTGCCAGTCGACTAAAGTAGCTGTTTGATTCAACTATTCGGCGTAAACGAGGAACGGGGGTTACATGGCAACAATGTTCGCGGAGCACTCTCCAGGCCACAATGGCTGTATACACGGCAGCCAGAGTTGCAGCGCCACCTTGTCCCGAATCCCCCTGACGTTTCTGAATGTACGGCCAGAGTCGATCCCACGCTTTGATAGTAGCCGTGGCAAGACAGCCTGCCGGCCTGCTCTTTTTCTCGATTCGTGTCACGCGCTACGGTCCAGTCGTTCGTGGATAAGCTTCTTATTAGCCCCGGCTGGTTCGAGCTAGACCAGGGCCAGGGTCTTGTTGCATCCACGCTATACCTACCCATAGGTGGCTCAGGAGACTCTGCCGGCGACGTACTTTGCGCGCCTCTCATGGTCGTTGAGCCCCGTGGGTGGCTGCTGCTTCAAAGGGGCGGTCAACGCCGTGGTCCGAAGCCAACCCCCATATCGGCCCGGACGCAGACGTCAGCCAGGCCAGGCGATGACGGTGTTTGTCCTGGAAGAACACAATCTCAGTCTCGATATGCTTACTCCTAGAACCCCTTGTTGCTCGGTGTCGGCCTCCCAAGCGTCGAAGCCCTTCATGGAGTTGTCCTTGACCTCTGAGTAGCCTGGTATAGGCATGTAATTCCTCAGCAAGCCTAGAGCTGTCTCCCTCACTTGAGAGGAAGCATTCGCCTCGGAATGGGACGGCACGATACACACAAGGTTGGATGCTATAAAGTACTCTCCTCAGGCCGGTGCCCCGCAAGCTAACCCAGAGCTCAACACTCCCGAGACCGGGCCGTCCTCGCCGACAAGCCCAACAAGCATGTCCTTCAAAAGCAACGTCAAAGGGCGACGCCCATCATGTCTCAGTCCCCTTTGCCCGACCTGCAGCCCGCCACTCCCCCCCTGCCAGGCCTCAGACCATGCGCCTCGACCCAGCACGACACGCCCTCGGGCGTGTCCCACCGCAGAGGCGTGTCCGGCACCGAGGCGGCGGCGCGCTCCAGGGACCGGAAACCCGCGTGCGAGGCCTGCGCGAGACACTCGTCGTTGGCGTCGCCCAGGGCCGCGAAGACGCCGAGAATGGTCGTGGCCACGGCCTTGTCGCTGTGGACGACGACGTAAACGATGGGGACGCTTGCCGAGGCCATTGCTTGTGAAGCTCGGCCCCTTTTGTTGAGAGTCTTTCTCTTCTCTCTCCCGTGGTCGCAGCCTTTGGGCTTCAACGACCCCGTCGTCGGGTTATGCACAGTGTGTGTGGAGATGGAGAGCAATGACGACGTGACATTCGCTCCGCCGATAGCCGGGGATTCCTCCACGTGCCATGCAGGGAAGCGATATCGGCATCTCGCACATGCATAATACACTCTATGCATATAGGTACTTTGTACTCTGCACAGAGTACAGGCAAGGGCGCGCAGCAACGTTGACCTTTGACAGCTGCACTCCAACCTTCATCTATACATATAAAACATACATACGGAGTATATATGTACTGACTGACCCTCCTCCTCCTCCTCCTCCTCCTCCTCGCTCCTCGCAGACACCCCAGCCTCGCATGGCCACCGCCTGCCGCCTGTCCAGACTGCTCCTCTCCCGACCTCACAACACCCACCAGCTCCGCACCATGGCATCTTCGTCTGCCGCCGCCGCGCGCACACACGAGTTCCTCGTCGTCGTCCCGGACAAGCCCGGCATGAACGCCAAGCGACTCGAAGTCCGCCCGTAAGTCGTCGTCGTCGTTGCTGGCGCCGGCGCACCTCGTTCATTGACCGGCTGGCAGGATGCACCTGAAGAACATGGCCCCCCACGTCGAGTCCGGCAAATGGAAGATGGGAGGTCCGCTCGCCGTGCCTTGCTTCCCTTTCCATCCTTGCCCGAGCCATTCGCCCCGGTGCTGACCGATCTCCTCCAGGCGCACTGCTCAAAACCGTACCTGTGGATGATGATCCAAACAACCTTGACTTCGCCGGCAGCACCATCGTGTGTCTTGCCGAGTCAAGGGACGAGGTCCTCAAGCAGCTGAGAGAGGACATTTACACCACTACGGGTGTCTGGGACACCGAAAAGGTCAGCCCCCCTCTGCACTCCAGCTTACCCCCAGTCACTCACTCGGCGCCAACACGGCCGCAGGCCCAAATCTACCCCTTCAAGTGCGTCTTCAGGAACCCATAGATCGACCTGTGCACGTACGGCATGACAATATACTGGTATCAATGCATCTGTGGGCGACACCCTTGCTACGTGCCCTCTCCCACCCCCTCAATTAAATGTGCCCTCCTTGACCCCCAAACCCGTACTTGCAACCTTGGCAGAATCAGCGCAGCTGACCCCACCCCCATTGCTGGAAAGCCTCAGCTCTTGAACATAACTTGGGGCAAGATGCCGTCCAAGATGGGCCATGAATAACGCGAAACCCAGAGTCTAAAAATGCAATCTCGGACAGATGGGCGACCCATAAAGCACACGTCGGTCCACGAGGGCCACGGACAAGCTCTCCTCGTCAGACAAACGCAACCGTGTCAAAATAGTAGCAATATAGTGTGACGCAAGCGTGCTGCGTCTTCTCGATCCAGGCCTGCGTCGGGAGCCTCAGTTGCCGACACCTTCGGCGGCCTCTTCAGCTGCTACTCGCAAGTCATAGTTGATGTCGAAGCACTCAGCCAGCAGCTTACTGACGCTCCCTTGGCCTTCCGGGACATCGCCATTTACCACAAACTTGCCGTCTACTCTCATGTTGTCGAGGGAATTGAGCTTGGACCCCAAGTCAGCGTGGGATCGAGACAAAGATTTATCGCAGATGGCAGCAAGGGGCTTGACGGAGCGTGGCCATCAGCCTACCTTCATGCTATACGGGTACAGCTCCCGAACCGACGAGACGCCGCCGTTGTGCTTAACCTCGACCAGGCATCGCCTCAGGGTCTGAAGCTGGTTGTATATGGGAAGGAGCGCCTCCGAGACGGGTTCCGAGGCCAGCATGAAAGAGTAAATGTATGCGTAGCTCCGGCGAATCAGGTACAGCATTGTGCGCTGCGTCCAAAGATCTGCCGGTCTGCCCTTGTCGTCGTAAAAGTTGCCATGCTGCCGACTCTCGTCAATCTTGTCAAGCTGGCGCTGGAAGTCGTAAAGATCCGTCTCGCGCAAGGACCACGCCTGGGTCAGCGAGAGCTTTTCCAGATCATTGCGGATCCCGACCAGGACATCATAAGTCGGGCGCCACTGGTCGGCCACGTTTCCCTTACTAAAGCCTTGTCAGAGAAGCTGGACGATAGACCGCTGATCCCGCCCTCTTGATACGTACCGCTCCAAGACGAGATCGGACCAATCAAGACATCGGGTATACAGCTCGCAGATCTCGGCGCCTCCTTGGGGCACAGACCCATCCTCTGCCGTGAACTTGCCGTCTTTGCGCCGCTCGCCAATCTCCAACAACTCCTTCCGCAGCCTCTGAACTTCGGTGGTGGAAAACTGTAGAAGATCGTCGTTAGTCACGACTTTCAGAATCGCGCTGGACGTCTTCACTGGCAACGTAGTGCACACCTTTGTTTTCGTATTTGCCAAGGAGATCTGGCGGAGTATGGATATCAACCTCTCGTGCATCCCAAGCAGGGGCTCTCCGATACGCTCCAGGCGCTTGAGCAGATTGGCCAGCGTCGCCTGGCAAAGCTCGACTCGCTTGGACAGAAGTGTGAGTAGGTACGGAGGGTGCTGAGGACTGGAATCATTCCCATTCTGGGCGGTGCTGATGCTCTTTTCCAGGCTGGTCAGCGTCGACTTGATGCTTTCCAAGTCCTTTGCGGAGTAGAGTTCGGCCTCAGCGAGATGGTCGAGGAGTCGCTTGATGGTCGAGGTCAGCGCATATGCGGCGGGCGCCTCGTTGTTGCGACCAATGGTCAAATAAAATAGGGAAAGCAGCTGGAAGCAGCTCTCCAAGACCCTGTCAACTGTTGCACCTATGACGTTAGCTTGGAGGACAAAGAGGATGAGGGCGCCAAGGGAAGGAAGGGGCTGACGATGCCGTACGTCTGTTCTCCTCCTGATGGCCAGACTGGAACCGGATCTCGGTCAGTTCCTTGACCTGCTCAATAGTCTGGTCGTAGATGGGAATGATGTCCTGGCTGCGAATATATGTCGTGCGGTCCTGCTTTAGGAGCATGAGCTGATCGCGGATAAGCACCAGGCGCTCCAAGATGGTCTGCTCCCGGGCGTCTCTCGGCGCCGGCGCTGATGGTGTATCCATCCCGGCGGAATATATATGTGCTTCCCACGATGGCCTGTCTCGTCAAGGTAGGTAGGATTGAAGCCGAGTCGAGATGCTGCGCAGAGAATCTCTTGGTGACAAGCAGTCCGCGCTTGGCTGCGGGGAACAATGGGAGGCAATGCGCCCTTCTCCGGCCTCCCGAGGAGATGCGAGCCGGGCAGCTGTTGGCGCGGTGACTGTTTGATTGGCCGACTCGACCGAGATCTCGACGGTGTTACGATGCTGGCCGATGGATGGGGCTTTCCGCAGGAGCCGCGGACGCAGCACAACCAACAGGAGAAGAGCTGGGGAATCAAGGCGGTGCAACTTGGAGAATAGAGTGGGAGGGTAAGGTATCGAGTCGCCGCGATAAGATGCTGCCCGCACGAGGTTATGTAGCACGTACAGAATGAATGTAGGTCAAGCCGGAACAGGCTGGGCTCGACCAGTGATGTGCTGCGAGTCTGAAGCACCAACCCGACACAGCGATGGCCATGGTGGGGGGAGTCTCTCCAAGGTGGGGTTGCTTGGATGCTTCCGTTACGTACTGAATGTACAGTACAGATACCCTGTTGCTCGAATCGTGGTTTGATTGGTCAGCAGATATGGCCAATGGCAGGCCAGACTGTATCCGTACCGACGCCGGCGAAAAGGGCCCCGTCCCCGGACTCCGGAATAACAGTTCCGCCCTTCCGCTTTGGGCTTTAGGTCTTCAAGCCCTCCAGGCGAATTTTGGGTGCTGGGGGAATTTTCTGTGGCCAGCCCGCTTTAGTCGACACCCGGACTGCAACCACCACGAACGAACGATCCCTCATCGCAGGCACGCCTCTCGACACAGATCGATCCTCAGTCACAATGTCTACTTCCGAGCTTGCTTCGTCCTACGCGGCGCTGATTCTCGCCGACGATGGCCTTGAGATCACCGTAAGTCTCGACTCTCCGAAACCCCGCCGGCGGCGCGAACGGCGAACGACTGGTGGCCCATTGTCCTCGACCATTCCGGCTCCTGTTCCGTTTTGGAGGACGACGAAAAGAGGGGATTTCTTTGCGCATGCACGTCCCGTTTGCTAACTGGGAGCGCTCGAAATGCAGGCCGACAAGCTGCAGACCCTGATCAAGGCCGCCAACGTCGAAGTTGAGCCCATCTGGACCTCCATCTTTGCCCAGGTACGACGCTCGCGTACAGCGCAAACTCAGCAAGGCATTGCGATTCTTGCCACGCGGGGATGAGTGTTGACTCTTTGCGACACAGGCTCTGGAGGGCAAGAACGTCAAGGACCTGCTCGTCAACGTCGGCTCCGGCGGCGGTGCCGCTGCCCCTGCTGCCGGTGGTGCCGCTGCCGCCGGTGGCGCTGACGCCCCTGCTGCCGAGGAGAAGAAGGAAGAGGGTACGTCGTTTTGGCCCCCTTTGCGCCCCGTCAGGTGGACTTTGGCTGACACCTGAAAACAGAGAAGGAAGAGTCGGACGAGGACATGGGCTTCGGTCTCTTCGACTAAACACCCTTTGCCACGACGACAGTTTTATTGCTTCTTGTACTTCAGCTGCATGGTTCTGGGGTTCACAATCGAGCGACAATACAGGGTGGGGAAGGCGCGATGCATTCCTGCGGCCTGGGCAGAGTCGCTTCGTTCGTACAATTGCATCATGAATGCACTCGACGGGAGTTTCACGCGGTTAGGCTGCTAGTCCAAGGGAACGGCTCGGGGGAACCCAAAAGAAATGAAGATGAATGGGCACCATGCGTACGATACAGAGGCGCCGTCTCGCGGTGCCAGCATGCGTTCCTCGAGATATGAACAGTAGCCACTCCCAAAGTCCAGAGGCTTGGGCAGCTACCTCACGAGACGTGCAGGGTCGCAATCCCAAGCTCCCGTGGCAGGGTACGCTCTCGGTGTGACACAGCTAACCCCCTTGTTGGCCAGCGGCGCTTTATAAACCTGAGCTCTCGCATGTCGTACCGAAATACGACACCTGCGGGCAACTTTCGCTCTCTGCGGTGATGTCATACCATCCAGCCTCTCGGGATAGGGGCGGATGGAGTCTGTCGTGCCTGCGGTGCCGCACGCCCCATCTCAGATTGGTCCCTCTACTTGACTATGAGTACCGATGAGGGTACTAGGCCGGCCTCCTTGAGCGTCTTGGACATATCAAGATCCCCCTCAAACGTATGCTTGGGAAAGGTAGTGGAGAAGCTCATCACAGCCTGGCCCGTCTCGCTCTGAACCAGCTGCGCCAGCTCAAACAGCGTCGTCTCGGCGGGAAGCGTCTTGGTCAGGTTACCCGAGCCGGTTTGCAGCCTGAGCCGGGCCTCGTTGCGGTCGCTCTTGGGTTTGGGCGGCGCCGCGGCTGCGGGCTGGACGGGCGGGGGTTGGGATTCGGGGGTTCTGCCTTCGCGGGAAGCCTTGGCCTCCTCTGCCTTGCGGCGGCGGTCGGCCTTGTCGGCCTCGATCTTGGCCTTGATGCGTTTCTTGGCCTCGATGTCTTCCTGCTTCTCGAGTCGTTTCTTGGCGGCTTCCTTGATCTGCTCTTTGCGCTGAATCTCTTCCTTGGCTTCTTGCGACTCTTTCGTGGCCTTTTGGCGGATTTTCTACAGCCGGGTCAGTGGGTAGAGCCCCAAGAAAGAACGAACCGAATTTAGGATAATGGAGGGGCTTACCTCGTTGCGCTTTTGCTCTTCCTTTTCCTGGACGGACTGTACGGCCTTCTTGGCCTTGAGCCGCTCCCGTAGCTCCTCGAGCCTTACCTGCTTCTCTGCGTCCGTCAGCGGGGCGATCTCCTCGGTCGATTCTGAAAAGTCGGTATGATCTCTAGGTGGCGGGGGAGTCAGCATGGCAATGGCGATGCAGGAAGGGGGTTGTCTTGACGAACGTCTTGGTGGCATGGTAGCTGGCCAGGTCGGGGCTTCGGAAGCGCTTGCCGCACTCATTGCAGACGAGCGAACGAGCCTGGCCTGTCTCGAGCTCGGCGATCTTGGCCTTGGTCTCGTCCTCGTCCTCGTCTTCGTTGTTTGCCTCGGCGGCCTGTATGTCATCCAGCAGCTTATCCTGGTTGTCCTCGAGCCACTGAAGCGCACCCTGAACTGAAAGGCAACGTTGTGAGCATGGTAACTGCGGAAGGAAGTCTGAGGGAAGGGGAGAACCGACGTCCGCCCGTCTTCTTGACGGCAATTTCGGCGCGGGCCTTTTCAAAGCCCATGTCGAGCAGCTGCTCCAAGTCGGATGGCATTCTGGCGGCGGCGGCGGTAATGTGGTAGAGGCTTGGAGGGATAGAAACGTCGACGTCGACGAGAGGAGGGTTTGCGTGGGGGACGGCGAGGGGGGGGAGCAGGCACTTGGTGGGGTAGACGGAAGCACCCCGGCAGTGACGCCCTAGCGGCGGGATGACGAGCGAGGCGGCGGATCGGGATTTGGAAGAGACAGGGAGCTTTGGAGAGTGCAGAGAGAGAGACTTGCTGTAAGGCAAAAGGTGGCGGAAACGGAGCGTGCCAAGGACAAGGACGAATCCGAGGAGAGAAGATACCTAGGTAGGATAGCTACGGAGAGGCTACTGGCAGCCCGGGTCACCGTGGCCTCTCAGCGGGCGACGTCATTCAGCGGTTGCCTCGCCAGTGCACATCCGGGCACCCTTTCTGTGAGACTCTCGGCCGGATGGAAGAAGAAAGAATCACGACGTTCAATTACAACTGGCCGACTTTTGAGCAAACCAGATCCGAGGCAGAGACATCCCCCCAGAAACAGGAGGCAGGGAACCTACAGCACTCCAGGGAACCTCGGAGGAGGGCGGGCGGTTTATCCATTACTAAGGCGCCAAGCGCAGACCTGTACCGGTACCTTCACCCACTGGTCACTTTTGGCTGGTGCCCTGCGGCGTGGCCGACACTGAGCACCCCCCCGTTGTGACGCGACGACCTGCTGTGACACCCGGAACTAGCGGTGGTGGTTGGATTGGCCTAGCGCCTGTACGCGACGCTCCAGCTTGTGTTTGCTTGTCCGCCTCGGACCACCTGGGCAAGGAACACTTCAGCACAGGCCCTTCTTCGCCCCTGGTCTGTGGCAACGGGCCAGCTCGCAAGACAGAGGTACATGTACATGGTGTGCTCATATGGTCCATGGCGACCCAGACCTGCATCATTTGCACCTCAATCCGCACCTCATCACCCAGCCTGACCTGACTTCGCACACGTCGCCCTCTCCTCTCCACCGCCTCCTGTGCTGCCATCCTCTGCTATCCTCAAATCTCCTATCCAACTCCTCGTCCACGGCGCATACCCCGGCAGGCGCCATCTCCTACCTCTCTTGCTTGCTTCGTCGCCCTACCTGCCCTTTATCCCTCGACCCTTCGCCCACCCATCCTCCGCCACCCCTTACGTGCCCCCACGACTCCGCTCTTCGTCATATCCACCATCGCGACCTTCGCCCATCATGTCGGTCGACATTGAGCCTCAGGAACTAAGTTTCCGGCGTACGTGCTCCCATCGGGCTTGAGCCTGCGCCCCGGAGGAAGCGACTTGAATTGACGCCGGCTGACTCCCCTGCCGCAGGTCCCTTCACCGTTGAGGTCTCGCAGACCTTGACCATCAAGAACCCGACGTCGACGCCTCTCGCCTTCAAGGTCAGCACCCCTGCGACACTTGTCCTCGCTATAATCCCTCGATCCCGCGCTGACATGATCCACAGGTCAAGACGACCGCTCCGAAGCAGTTCGTTGGCCCCTTGCCTCCGTGTCTGGGACTGGCGCGTCCGTGCTCTGACTGTCGATTTTTCCAGATACTGCGTTCGACCAAATGCTGGCCGCATCGAGCCGGGGCAGGACTTCGATGTCACGGGCACGCTCACCCATCACCGCTCTTTGTTGAACACCCCGTGGCTAATGCAGCACAGTCCTCCTGCAAGCCATGAAGGCGGATCCTCCGCATGACACCAAGTGTCGAGACAAGTTCCTCGTCCAGTCAGCGCCCATCACGTCCGACAAGGATTTCTCTAGCATCGCTTCCGTGGTCAGTGACATGGCTCAGGTCCCCTGTCGCGTGTCCGGGCTGACCAATTTTCTCTGCATCATACAGCTCGAGTCGACGGACAAGACTCATATCCAGGAGCGCAAGATTCGTGTCAATTGGTTGACCGCCAATGGCAGCCACGACCAAGGTTCTGCCGCTCAGTCTGTCATGGCAACCCCCAAGAGGCATTCGATAGTCAATGGGGTAAGTTGCTTCAAAGTCGGCCCAGACCATGCGCACGCAGCGCCGCGCGCACTGGCTGACACCCTTCAGCGAACAAATGAAACCCCCGAGGCATCGCGCACGTACTCGTCTCCCAAAGGCAATGCCGACTCGACGCCCGGATCTGCCCCGCCTTCGTACACTCCCGAAGACACGCGCGACGATGACGACAGCAAGTCCGACCGACCCAAGTCGGCCGTTTCCCAAGCCGTCACGGCCGTCTCCGACTCTGCGCAAGCTACTTATGAAGAGCTCAAGACCAAGCTGGCCCAAGCCGAGGCCCAGATTGTGACGCTCAAGGACAGCGGGCTTCGCCAGCGCAATGTCAAGTCGGCTGTCGGCGACAGCAAGAGGGCGAGCGGCCCCGTTACCCAGGCTGTCAAGCAGGCCGACGGTGTACCCGTGCAGATTGTGGCGATTCTCTGCCTACTGAGCTTCCTACTGGCCTACTTTTTCTTCTGAGGACAAACGGATCGTGGATAAGAAACCCCAGCTACACGACATTACACGAGAGGAAGTGCGAGAGACATTTGGGGCTCCAAGTACAGCGGTAAACGGAGCTCATCGACGCCACTACGCTTCTAATGATGAGGAATAGAGCCGCAACGAGTACTTGACGAAAGGATCGCCGGCGGACAAGAGGGGCAACGAGAAAGATGCTGTGAGCGTGGGCCGGGGTCCGCCAGGAAGAAAAAAAGCGAGGGTGGAGAGGGCCAGGGTCTGATGAGGCCTCGACAGCGCTTGGATGAGCTTGTTTTGAGCAACGTATGTAGGATGGCGCAGTGCGCAGAGACTTGTCTTACGATCCGTCGCGCGAAAAGACGAAGGGACACAGGAGCGCGCGACGGTGGGTTCACGGGCAGCAAGTCGCGGGCGCGGCAGTGGTTTCGTGTGCCGTACTGTAGCTACGTACGCCTGTTGATTGCGCAATTGGTTTGGGTCTATGGTTTTTTTTCCTGCATCATCGGACACAAGACGGCTCTTTTCCTCTTCCCCCTTGGTCCTCTGCAATGCGATTGCCTTGGAATATCCAAGATTGATGGAGCCGCCCGTGTCCAGCCTGATCATACCTAAGCGACCCAGAAGCATATCAGACGCCCCCTCCTTGCATTCGCCACCCCTGCATTTTCCCGGCCAAAGTTTGCGCAAACGCCGGGGAGGTCTCGGGGCACCAGGGAGGGAACAAGTGCACGAGGGACCCGGCTCCGGCGGAACGCCTGTGCATTGATCGAGGTGATGAGATGATAGATGACATGGACCGCGTTCAAAGACGGATGCCAAAAGAGATGCGCCAACATGATCGCATGAAAGAGTCGTGGCAAGAAATAGGCGGGTAAGGAGCCCATGACCCCGTTGCTGGTGTCCACTAGGCCTGAATCTCCGACTCCTTCCAGTTGACGGCGCCGCCGACGACGCGGCCGCCGTTCTTGCGCTTGACGCGGCAGCTGATGCCAACGTTTTCGTCCCAAATGAAGCGCCAGATGGCGTAGGACCAACTCTCGTGGCGGGGCAGGTCCTGATAAAACTCCCTTGCCACTTGGTAGACGGCGGGCAGGCGGGTCCAGGGCACGGCGGGGAAGTCGTGGTGCTCGTTGTGCAGGCCAACGTTGTACGTGAACCAGTTGAGGGGCCCGTAGTAGGAAAAGGTCTCGGGGACGGGGATGCGGTTGTCCGGCTCGCGCTGCGACTTGGTCACCGTCTCGTACACGTAGTGTTCGGCGATGAAGTGGCCGGCCAGCGGATGGAGGCTGCCGGCGAGGAAGGAGGAGAGCAAGAGATAGAGGAAGGCGGTGGGGGAGGCGAGGCGGATGAGGGCGAGGTCAAACGAGAGCTGGACGAGGATGTTGAGGTAGTGCACCCAGGTAAATGGGACGCGGTAGACGGCCATGGGGCGGATGGCGTAGAAGAAGATTTGAAAGGTGCAGAAAAAGGCCTTGCCGAGGATCGAGTCGAGCACCAGGGCCTCGAAGGCGGTGGGCAGATCCGTGTCTAGACCGTCGACGCCGAGAGACTTGTGGTGGGTAAGATGGTAAGGCTTTATTATGTGGTCAGCAAGACTTCAAAGCCACCAGAGAAGAGGGGCGTGAGTTAACTGGACGTGGTGTCTGCGGAAGTAGGAAGCGTGTGACTCCGGGGAGGGAGGAAGGGCGAGCATACCCGGAACGATGCACTATAGGGGATGCCTATGGGCAGGTTGGCAACAATGGCGAGCAGGCGATTGGCGAGTGGGCTCCTGAAAGCCAGGTTGTGCGAGATTTCGTGTATAGCCAGGAAGAGGTTCTGGTTGGCAGTGGCGCCAAAGACGTAGGCGACGGCCCAGAACTTGAGGGACCAGAAGGGAGTGGTGTGGAGAGCCCAGGCGAGCAGGACCTGGAGGGCGACGACGCCGGCGACGACATACTTTGTCAAAGGCTCGGGGCCACAGAGCTTTGTGATCTGGCAGAGGGGCGCGTCAGCTTGCCGGGTTGGAGGGCACGAGGCAAGACAGCGCGGCTCACCTCGGGATGGGCCTTGATGATGGCGAGGCGGCGTGTCCGATGAGGCTCCTCGGTATACGTCCAGAAGAAGTCATGCTTGGAGGCATCATCGTCCGTGGCAGCAGACGGCGAGGGGTCGCCCTGGGGCGCCTTTGTGACGGTGGCAGAAGGTGGCGAGGCCATGATGCTCGCAGCCCGCCAAGCTCGACGGTCGTCGATTGAGGGCGGGGTTGGAAGGGTCGAAGCGGCTGTTGTCGGCGGGATCAACGCTTGAAAGGAGAGGATGCGACGGGCGCGCTGGTGGAGGATGTCTGTCGCATTGATGCACGCGCGACGTGTCGGACGCAAAGAGAGGTCGGCGGGGAGGTGAGAGATGGGTGCTCTGGTGAGTTTTCTCGAAGAGCTGCTGCTATTACTACACGGTTTGGCAGGCAGACGAGCAAGGGTGGGTGGGAATTTCTCAGGGGCCTAGGAGGGTTTATTGAGTGGCAATGTCTAGTCGCATATTCGTACTCGGTACGCAATAGTGACCATTTCTTGTGACGCTCTCCAAGTACTTGTACAAGTGAAGACGCCGGAGAAGCAGGGGACAGGGAGGGGTCCTTCTCGGTGGCTCAGCGAGACGTCGCCGCCGCCACTGCCATGGCGATGTTCCATTTGGTGCCGCTACAAACCTCTCTCATGTACTCGATGCAAGAACACGGGTGGCAAGCACGGCAAAAGAGTACGGACGACGCTGTGCACACTCGGTACCCGCTACCTTTGGGGGACACGAGGCGCAACGGGAAGGCTTCGTGCCGAGGAGGGGCGGTCAGGCCACCGGTGGTGCCAACAAAGGTTGGCCAGGCAGACATTCGATTCCTTTCTGGCCGAGAGAAGGGTTTTGATAGGACGGGTAAAAGCTTCAACCTATCGAGTAGGTACTGTACATGTGTATCCGTAGCAGCTACCTGGGTTTGAAAGTCATCAGTCGCCGTTTGTCAACTGTTGGTTTGTGCAAAAGTCTCATGCACGTCATGCACGTCGTCGCTCCGCCGAAACAACAAGCCTACGAGTCTCCGGATACTACAAGCCTACAAGCCTACAACCTACTACAGTCTTACAAGACATCTCAGCATGGGGAGGGGAAAGGTCCATCGCAGACGTGGGCGGCCGATGAACGTCACGGCCTCGCGCAGAACTGCCGCCTTGCGGCACCTGCAGAGTGAGGCCGTGGGGGTGTGTGAACGGGAACGCCGAGTACATCTCGGCGCGGCAGCTTGGTCGCCCTGACGCTCGCTGCCGCTGCCGGATATACGATTGAGCAGGGGCGTCGTTGCCGTCGCCGCCGCTCGGGATGGCGGAGACGACGGCAAGACTGCCACTGAAGTGTAAGATATCTCGAGGACGACCTTGGGCCCCGGATTCCCCTCGCTTCCTCCTCCTTCTCGGCCGCGGCCTCTTGAAGAGTTTGACCTCCCTTGCCAAGGTCTTGAAACCACTCGCAGGCGTTGCTGGGGAATGTCGCCAACATTCCAAACCGTCCGATGCGACGGCCTCAACACCCAATCTCGGGTGTGCGAGCGACAAAGGAAGATGCACCAAAACTGTGATACACACACTTGCTCGAGTCTCGTCTTCAATCATAAGCCGTTGCTCCTGCACGAAAACACACCCCCGACCTCGCCCGCGTGGAACGAGTCAATGATGCTCTGCACGCTGGCATACGTGCCCACGGTGAGGAAGAAGAAGCCCGTCAGGATAATGACGACGTTGAGCGCCATGGAAAGGTAGTCCAAGACCGGGCGGCGCTTGCGCCCGACCTCGCGGTCCGCGCGCCGCATGCGGAAGTAGGCGACGCCCCAGAAGATGAAGCCGAACCAGCTGTCGAAGAGCGAAGACATGACAGACAAGACTGTGCTTGGGCGTTAGCGACTCGGCACCGACTCTCTCGCAGGGGGTTGCCCAATTCAGGAGACTCACGCGACGAGAAGAACGGAATGACCTGGGAGATGATAAAGGCCATGATCCAGGTGACAAGCAGAATGCCGCCCCAGGATCCCCAGCCGACAATGGTGTGGTCGTTGAGATGGCGCGAGTTGCGGAAGACGCGGAAGAAGACAAAGCGCGCCGTGACAGATGCATATAGGCATCCCAGAAAGATAATGGTCGGGACCATGAAGGAAAATGATACTTTCTTGTATAGCTCATCCAGGGAGCCAAAGGCCGGCGTCTTGACATACTGGTCGCCTGTAAAGGCATAGATGACGGCGCCTACGACGCTAAAGGTGATGATTTCTGCGATGGTGCAGGCCCAAAGGGACTTGGGGAACTCGCTGCAGGACCGTCAGCCACGAATCGCGGCGGGGGCAGAATGAGGATCAGGGCTCACCGTGGGTCGCGCATCTCGGCGATGAAGCTGGGCAGGGTGATTTGGCCGATGAAGGTGTAGCTAATGTTGAGAAAGGCGGCCATGCCCTGGACAAATGTGGTGTTGCGGACAGGAAGGGCGGTGACAATGGGGGCGCCCTTGAGGGGGTCGAAGCCGGCGGGCCTGCCCTGGATGCCGGCAAAGACGGTGGCGAGGATGACGGAGATGAAGGTGAAGAGAGCCGAGGCGGTGCCAAGCTTGGACATCATGCTAAAGGTGCGCGGCAGGGAGGCGAGCCAGCAGATGATGGTGACGACGACGGAGAACTGGACTGTACGGCAGCCGGCGACGTTTTCCGACCGAGTCATTGTGTTGAGATACTCTGCGCCGACGAGGACGTGGAGGCCCTGGATGAAGGTGTTATTGAGGACAAACATGACGGCGGTGCCCCACCAGGCCCAGGTCTTGCCCCAGAAGAGCATCTGGCCGAGGTCGCAGACGTCGCGGACCTCTGGATGGCGCAGGCAAAACTCCCACAGGACGAGGCTGGTGTAGAGGACGATGCCGGCGATGACGACGGTGAGGATGAGGCCGGGGACGAGGCCGAGGAAGCTGTAAGACCAGGGGAAGCTCATGATGGCCAGGCAGATGTACTCGCTGAAGAGCAGAGCCGCCGTCTTTTGCCAGCTGCAGGTGCGGTACTGGATCGAGGCGCCATTCTCCGACGCCAGCTGCTTCTTGAGGATGGCAGCGCTCGAGTCCTCGCCGTCGTCGGACAAGACGCCGGCATCGTCCTTGAGCCAGTCGGGCAGCGGGGCGATGCGAGGGCCAATGGCGACGGCCTTGCCGCCAAAGACGGAGGCGAGGTAGCTGGCCTTTTTGCCGTCGGCGGCATACTCGACGTCGTCGTGGGGATTGAGGTGGTCTGAGCCCGATTTCGCGGGCAGGCCCGACTTGAGCGTTTCCGACCCGGTCATGGCGGAGGAAAGCCTTGGGTGCTCGAGGAGGAAGGAGGAGAGGAAGAAGAGGAAGAGGAAGGGAGCAAGGGGATTCTGTCCTGCGAGCCCCCCTTATTCTGTTGCTATCGTTGCTCTCTCCCCCCCGTCAAGTTGCGACTTGATCGACTTATTTGTTGTTGGAGGAATGAGGCTATCGGGGACGGGAAATAAAGAGTAAAGCAAGACGGGGGTGGGCTGCCTTGTAACTTGTAGTCGACGGCTTGCACACATGTGATGTCAAATTGCGTGCGCATTCGCTTTGGGGGAGAGGGGAGGGGGGGGCAGGCTGTAATGACGGTCCACAGGAAGGATTGAAACGCCCGTCTGCTACTGTAGGGTGCTTCCAGTGGCGCAATCAACCTTGGTGGGCGCGGGAGGGAGGGAAGAAAAGCGGAGGAGAGTGGGCGTGTGTGTGGAGAGGGGACGCCGACGACGAGGAAAAGAAAAGAAGAGGAAGAAAAACAAGGCCAGGCGGGTCCCGACTAGAAGGAGGATGAAGGAGGATGCGAGATGCAATTGCGGTTACATCCATCTTACCAACGGCCTGTCTAATCCCTGTGTCTCGTCTGGATCAGTCTCTCGTGGGGAGAGAGGAAAAGGGTGAGACAAGACACACACACAAGCTGAGAAGACGCTTCCGCACGCGCACACACGCCTCAATGACGTCTTACTTGCAGGTACTAGGTACTTTGCTCAGGTACAGTCAGTGCAGCCAAGTGCTGTGCCTGGTAGTAGGTACCTAGGTACCCAAGGTAGCAAGGCAGACAGGTCCCCACGACCACTGCGAGAAAGATGCTTCCGGGGGACGACGCCGCCGCGCACGCTGTGGCCCCGGCGGGCTAGTGCCGCAAAGGGCACTCCGAGTCCTCGATGCATCGCTCAGCAAGTCGACTCAAATTCAATCGATTCCCCCCCCCCGTCGACGCGGCTCGAGCGCACCATCATTTCATCATGACGAGGCGTCGACTAGCTGCAAGAGGCAGAGACGCTCATCTCACCACCCTCGTGGGCCCTGATAATCGCGCATCCAAGCCTCGCCGCCGTAGGTTTTGCGCTGCTTGGATCCAAATTCCCCTTTACTCTCTTCCGGCCACCTCGCCCACCTGCGCCAGGCACGCAGAAACAAACCCAAGGCAAGAGAGAAGAGAGACACGAGAGACGAGTGACGCAGATGCAGCCGGCCAGCGCCGCGCTAGCGCTTATTGTTTGTGTGCCGACGTCCCGATGCGCTTCACCAGCACCTCTATATTCGTATGTTAGTAGGTACTTCCGTTTCCGTACCCTTGCATCTATTCCCCGCACTGTAAGGGCCAACAGCCAACAACTGCAGAGTCGCTTCCCAACATTGATGAAGAACGAAGCATTTCTTTCACATTGTCACGGGAAACCTCGACTTCTTGCCCTGCCGAGCGTCGACGCCCGACCCCGAGCCGCAACTTGCCTTGCCCTGCCCTGGCAGAAACAAGCGGGCCCGTTCGTTACACAAGCAAGAGTCCGACGACGTGCAAAAGGAGCAGCCGCCGCCAACTGCTCATGACGCCCTCTTCACCATCGTCAAGGCACGGCACGCCCGTCTGCCGCTGCACGTGGCTACGCCTCTGCCGCTTGCATCTCGATCCCCTGAATCACATCATCGGCCGCTATCTGCGGCTTGCAAGTCACCGCCCGGCCATCGACCGCCCTCGGCTCGTGTCCTGCGTCGTCTCCTGCGTCGTCTCTGCAGGTGCTCTCCTTGGCTGCGTCTTGGCGTTGATGGCTGCGTTGGCGTGCCCTTGGCCTGTAGACACCTGTCGAGATGGTACACGCGTGCATTCAACACTCTGCACCATCTCTGCAGCATCTCTCCGGCATCCCCCCAGCATCTCACTTCCCTCTTTGTTCCCACTGCCCGTCCGTTCGCCCTCTGCCCCCAGGCCCTCCTCAATCTCGTCCCCGAGAAGGGCCACCCCGGCACTTCAGAGAAGCCTGGGCTCAACGCCGTCTCACACATGCGCCTGTGTTACGACATGTAGACATGCATGCCCGCTGTAGCCTTGCTTCTCTCATGCGTAATCCGTACCTTAATAAGTTTCATGTCCATCAGGCCTGCCCATCATCTTGGAACATTCCCAAAGGGCACGAGAGAGTTGGGCGAGCCCTGTCCCCAAGTCGAAAGCTGACGCGAAACAAGTTCGCAGGCAGCTCTTGCTGCTTGCAGTGAGGCGCAAATTCGAGCTCACAGCACGCAACGTTGTTCCCGTCATCAACAGAAATTCACCGCCACAAAATTAGTATCATGCATTTATTTTCCTCGTGCCCTTATTACTCCATGTGTTTTTGAGTCTCGGGAACTACTCCGTGACTCGTGCTCCAGAAATGAAGCCGCCAGAGTTCGGCCAGCCGCAACTTGCTGTGGCATTCACTCGCCATGCCTTCCCAGTGGCTGTTTTCTCCCCCAACTCATCGGCATCGACGGCTTCAGCAGCAACATCGCTCGCATATCGATTCCACACACTGCAACGAGGCCAAAAAGAAAAAAAGTATTACCAAAACTGGTATGCCGATCCACCAAAAATTTGAAATTTTTACAAAAGAGTTCGGCAGCCCGTCGGTGCTGCCTACATCTCTGTTGATCGGTGTTGCTCCCTCGGGGGCTCGAATCGTCGCCTCGACGCCTCGTCGTTCGCTCGCCCGTTTCGGCCGATCGCCCTGTCCCCGAGCAGTTTGACCTGACCGCTTTCCTTGCGGCGCCCCTGCTCTCTGATAAATGGTTAACTTTTTTTCGTATATAACACACTGAACCGACGCGTGCACGCGTGAGGCGCACGCGGAGTGGCTGGTTACTTGACCGCGCCACGGTCTGTCTCGTTCTAGACGATGACACACTCGTGATCTACCGACATTGGTGTCGTGAGCCGACGAGGGAGCCACAATGTTCCAAGAAGCGACTGATGCAACAACCGAGTCGCATGGGATCAAGTAAATGCGACATAGACATCAGCAAACATCAGGTCGCATTCCACCATGGGAGGGAGCAAGTAATGGCGATGCAGTGCGTTCCAAAAAGTGGCAGAGGTTTGTTGCGCAGACGGTACCACGGCGCATCACTTGATGCATCGGTGCAGAGAAATGGCATGTCCCTTGGCTTCGCAGCACTGAGGCTCTTCGCGATGCGCCTGCGGGGGACTCGGTGCTGTTCGCTTGCAATAGCACATGGCGTCGTGAAGGCGCACTGGCGGGAGGTCCATCTCTGGGTGATCCTCGGCTGTCGTCGGGTGAAAAGGTGGGGCGCTGCACAGCTGTTCAGTGGCCACTGAACAGCAGCGACGGCCATGTGCGTGCAGCGCGCCGATATAAGTGAAAGAGAAGAGGCCGGTGGAGGAGTTGAATAGGATCACAAAGGCATCATTGCGATGCAAACTTAGCACTGCAGAGCGTGCAAATGAAGAATTCAAGGCATGACTAGGCAAGGGAAGAGTTTTTGCAACATGGTTTTCGGCGATGGAGGAGGAGAGTTGCCCCTCCCCAGCAGTCGGGGGCGAGCGCCCGGTCTTGGGGCCCAAGGGCGGACGCCAACCTGATTGGCTTGGAGCGCTGACCGGCCCTCGCCTAATCGCATAATGCAAACTTCCGTCTGACTCACCCGACTGCATTTTTTTTATGTACAGAGCAGTACAGAGTACATACATACTGTACAGTACTGTGCGTCTCCGTACCGGTCTAGCATCTCGATCTCTACAAGAATAAAATAAAACAGGCTCATGTGCCTCAAACAATCGTTAGTGGAAGATTTTTCCGGTTTTCCGCTCCTTGCTGGAGAGAAACTCGCTCCGTCAAGTCTTGGTGATGCGCCGCCTGTGTCATGTCCTGTGCCCTGTCCAGCTGAGACACATGCATGATGCATGATGACAAAGGCCGACTGCACGTGCTGATAAACGACCGATAAGCTCGCCAAGGCCCTATCCCCAATAATTCACCATGACGGCTGTGCGTGCGGCAGACAACCTCATCCGCCAGCCAGTCAAGGAGGGAAGAAGAAACGCGGCCGACACCCCATGTCATACCTAGGCCCGGGCCCGTCGAACCTCCAGGCGCGCGCTCCTCGCAGAGT
Source organism: Ophiocordyceps robertsii (assembly GCA_027405785.1). NCBI lineage: Eukaryota > Fungi > Ascomycota > Sordariomycetes > Hypocreales > Ophiocordycipitaceae > Ophiocordyceps > Ophiocordyceps robertsii. Next base: position 25,893 of record JAPEBW010001001.1, read on the forward strand.
ATAATATACCCAGCCCTCCCTGGGCGCTCCTCTCGACTTCGACCAGCGCCCGTCTCGCTCGGGCGGGCAAGCTGTCCTGAGCTCGCTCCCCGAAGCTGTGGAGCCTCGTTTTGCTGCTGCAGGAGGCAGCCGCTTCCGCCTCCAACCTCACACCGCTCCTCATCCTCTGTCGCCCGGGCTTCGCCGCCGCACCCTCCTTGTCCTCTCTCCCTTTTCTCGGCCCGGCCTCTCGCCAGCCGCCCTCCCGCACCGATGTGGTGGCTATTCAGCGTCATCCTCAGCTCCGTCTTCCTTTTCAGCATTGTCCTCTCCATCCCCGTTGCCTTTGATGTCGGCGGCCGCGACAGCGGGCTGGCCTACAGCCTCTCGCTCTTCAACTACTACCTCTTCTACTCGGCCGTCCGCATCCTGACGCCGGAGAAGTCCCGCCTCGGCTGGACCGTCTCGACCGCCCTCCGCCTGTCGCAATGGATCGTCATCCCGACGCTGATGATCTGGGCCCTCGGCCAGTTTGCCGTCGACGCGGGCAGCACAAATTGGGTGGAGCGCACTCTGGGCGGCGTCTTCCGCTCCAAGAGCACGAGCTGGACAGAGTGGGTGTTTGGTAAGGACGGCGTCTTGGAGACGGTCATGCTGGGCACCTGGGATAGCGTCCTCAAGTACTCGGGACCCATGTTCCAGCTGCTCGAGGGCTTTTGCACCTTGCTCGTCATCCAGGCTGCCGGACAAATCACCCGCTGGCTCGTCAACAGAGGCAGAAGTGACACCTGGGTGGTGAGTCGAACCGCCGGCGCCGCGGACCTGTTTCTCTCCCAGCTCAATGACCCTGATTCTAACTCGAGCGCCTCAGATCTTTCTCCTCGCCTTCTCGGGCTCCGTCATGGCCAGCGCCGTCTACTTTCTGTGGCGGATCGCTCAGTTTCCGCAGATCAGTAACCTCGACGCCACCCTCATTGGCGTGACCATGACTACGGCAGTGTTCCTCTGCGCCTACGGAATCGGCAGCGGCCGCGGCAGTCCTGTCGAGAGTTCTCTGCTTTTTGCCTACATCGTTCTCTGCGTGTACCAGATCTTCACCGACTACCTGCCCTCGGACGGATCCGGCCAGGTCGACGACGACCAGATGGCGGCGCAGCCAGACATTCCGCCCCTGCCGCCCATCATCATGGCCTCGTACTCGACGCTGCTGCACGTCCTTGGCTCGCTCCCCTCGGCCATCCACTCTTCGCTCGCCCTGCTCTATGCCGCTTTCCAGACGATTACGCCGTCCGTCATCATCTCGCTCACCTACCGCCTCTTCGTCTTTTACTCGGCCACGCGCATCATTCCCTCAGTGAGGGACCTTGGCGCGCGAGCACTGATGCACGAGCCCGACTTTGAAGACTCGGAAACCGCCAACAAGGTCCTAGGCCTCCTTAGCTGGTTCTCGCCCTCGATCCTGGTGGCGGTGTACACAAGTCTGTTGTTACAGCACTTTTCCACCAGCGACGGCCCGGATGGCTGGACACTGAGGGGTGGCGACGTCGGGGGCGGCATGTGGCGCTGGATCAACGTTGGCTTGACCATGGTCCTCTACGGCGTGGAGATGTACCTGGGCTCCGATGAGCAGGATCACTGGAAGGTGGACTGAGGTGGCAGGGGGGCATCTCTCCATCCGCGCTCGGAATGGAGGCAAAACGGGCTCATGAGGTCGGCCGTCCACGAGAGGCCAGGGAAGCTAGCGCCACCATCTCCAATGGGCCGGGGCGTGGGAAGGGCCGGAAGTGTGCTTTGAAGACCAAGTCACGAAGGGTGATGGCATTTAGTGCCACTAGGCGCCTTGGCTAACTCATGATTATGGACGTCGACAATCTTGTCGGACGACGATGGGCACGCATGATTTGCTACGGTTTGAAGCCAAGGGCAGAGGACAGGCAAGGGACACGCGGACTGGCGTTGGGGCGGCAAGCATACCCTATCCTGTCTTACAGAGCATGGCGATATTGATTAATAGGGCTATTCCATTTGTCGCTGGCTCTGTTGCGGTTTTCTGTTGTTCGGACGAGGCGCGAGGGGACGGCGAGGAGGTGTGATAAAAAGGGTAGATTTTACGCGAGAATGTTGCAGCCAGTTCGTTCTTGCCACGGCGTAAAGGGTGATGTAGAAGGGCGCTCGTCGAGTCCGTATGCAACGGCCGTCGAGTCCTTGATTGACGGTGGTCGAGGGGGGCGTCCTTTTGACATTGCGCTACCCTGTACCCCTCGTGGTTTTGCCTGTTGCTTGCATGACGACCATCATCGACTCCTCTCACCCGCACGCTCTTTGGCACTCTGGGGTCCTCGCAATCTCACCATGTCAGACTCGGCGTATGCGACAAAGGGCCTCGCGCCCGCGCCGGCCGTGTCCATGACAACCATGGCCATGGCCGGCCTCCTCGTCGACGTCTTTGGGCTCGACGAGCTGGGCGGAGACGATGACGACGCTCCGGTGACGTGCCTGTGGCTCCTTCACCCGCGGACGCGGACGCGGGCCCGGATGCACGACGTGGCCCGGCGGGCGGTGGACGCCTGGAACCAACAGCGGGCGCAACAGTCGCGGGGCCTGGTGGCGCTGGCGTTTGACATGCCCAACCACGGAAGCCGGCTGGTGTGCTCGGCGGCCAACCAGACGTGGCAGGGGGGCAACGAACGGCACGCCATCGACATGGCGGGCATGGTCAGCGGCGCGCGGGCCGACATGTGCGGCCTCATGGACCTGGTGGGCGGGTATCTGGGCAGGGAGGTGGACGCGCACGTCGCCCTGGGCTGGAGCCTGGGAGGGCACACGGCGTGGCAGGGCGTCTTTGGCGAGGAGAGGCTGGATGCCGTCGTGGTGGTGGTTGGGTGCCCCGACTATCTGGGTGAGTCTGGTCGTCGGGCGTCTGGCCCTTGGTCTCTCTCCCTGGTCCAAGTCGGCGTCGTGTGCCCGCTGACTCGCATGTCCACCAGACCTCATGACGCACCGCGCCAAGCACGCCGGCCTCGACACGGGCAGCTCGCCCCTGCTGGGAAGCAAGTACTTCCCGCCCGACCTCGTGGCGTCGTGCGGCGCGCACGACCCACGCGCCGTACTCTTCGGCAGCCCGTCGACGCCGCTGCCGACGCCGCCGCTGGCAGCGACGGAGCAGGCGCGGCTACGCGGCATCCTGGACGCGCGCGGGCTGCGCGGCAAGCGCATCCTGGTGTGCTCGGGCGCCGACGACGCGCTGGTGCCGTACGCGCGCTCGGCGCCGCTGCTGGCGCTGCTGGCGGACGCGGCGCGCGGCTGGTACGGCGATGGCGGCGTCGTGCTCGACGACCGCGTGTACGACGGCGTGGGCCATCGCTTCAGCGCCGCCATGGTGACCGATGCGCTGGCCTTTTTGGTCCGGGCTGTTGCGGAGGGGCCGAGGGGGACGGATGGGGAGAGGAGGGCGAGGATTTGAGGGGAGAGGCGCCATGGCGTCTGCCTTTTCATACGCGACACTACATCCTACATTGTGTAGATTCTACGAATACACGCACAGAGACATCTCACATCAGACACCCCTCCACGAGGGCCATGCTTCAAAAGTCGAGTCACATCCACGGCCGAGGCGCATCCTCATCCAGCGTCTCCCCCTCTCCCTCAGCCCCCCTCGTCACCAGCCCGCCCCTATCCTCACACGACGCCTCAAACACGCCCTGCCACACACGCCACGGGTTCCTCGCCCTCCTCTTGCCCGCCAGCCCGGCGCCGCGCCCGTGCGGATCCGCCTCCCACTCCTCGACGGCCCGCGCCACGCCCCCGTCGACGGCCGCCGTCTGCATGCCGGGCGGGTCGATGCCGACAAACGCCACGCGGTGCGGCGGGAACCCGATGGCGCGGCAGTGGGCTTCGAGACGCGGCTGCTTGAAGCCGTGGCTGACGAGGGTCAGCGTCGCGGGCCAGGCGCCGAAGCGCGCGTGGAAGCGTGTCAGGCTGAACAGGACGTTGTGGTACGAGTCGAGCGCGCGCTCCTCGAGCAGTATCGCCTCTGCGGCGCCGTCGTCGCGCCCCGCCAGCAGGCCCCAGTGTCCGTTCTGCGCCGCCACGTCGGCGTAGCTCTGGGCCTCGGAACGCCGTGTCTCGCCTCGCGTCGGGCCCCTGCCTCCAAAGCACCCACGTGTGCCCCTCAGCCTTTTGCGTCCCCGTCTGCCACTCCTTTGTTCTTCGTCTTCGTCTTCTCCCGCGCACGCTTCTCCTACTTACCCGGAAAAGGCGAGGACGGCGCCGTCGCGCGCCTGCGCCAGGCTCCGCACGCCCGCCTGCGCGTGCTTCACAAAGGTGGGCGTCTCGCCGCGCTGAAAGGGCGCAGTCAGCCACTCGGACTCGTCGGCGCCCTTGGACGGGCCGCCGAGCCAGATGGCGTGGCAGCAGACGATGATGAGGTGCGTCGGCGGCGCCATTGGCGGGCGGCGGGCGGCAAGGAGATGGCGCAGGCCTTGTTGGCTGCTGTTGTGGGTTGCGGTGCTTCGCAGTCGAGCGCTTGAGTGGAATACGGTGGTGCTTGTGGTGCCTTGGAGACGGTCATGGGTTGAGGTTGAAATCAACGTCATGTGATTGGATGGCGCGCAGTGGACGTGGAGCAGAGAGGAGGCTCTTCCAGGGCTCTTCCAGCCGCATCGAGAGCAGACATTATCCAGAAAACCTCGCTCTATATTCCCCCGCCCCTCCTTGCCGCCGTCTGACGGCGTGGAAATGCGGGCGCACAACGCCTGTCCTCTCGTCCGTCTATACGAAAATGCGAGTGGGTATAAAATGATAACGCGGCGTGAACCGCCTGCGGAAAGTATCCCAACCGCCTCTTCCCACCTGTCGCAGATTCCCCTGGATTGCATCTGTACCACCATTTGTGGCTCTGTTGCCATTCTCCTCAAGTATTGACGGTAAACCCTGCCCCGTGGTCGGCCCCGTCGCTCAGCCCCTGCGTCGTCCCTTGATCATCTCCTTCTCAACCCATCGGTCCGAGGGGACCTCTGGTTCCGGCTGCACGTTGTGGTGTGCTCCCTGTTTGGTGTCTGGAGAAGGCTGCGGCGCCTCGGGGGCAGCAGATTCAGGGGCCGGGGCCTCTGTCGACGCGAGTCCAATGTCCGCCTCGTTCAGCCCATGCTTGTGCAGCAGGGAGACCACCTGTCCCTTGTTGGCCTTCTCTGGCCTCCTAAAAACCTGTTCGTAGCTCAGGTTCTTCTTATCCGGATCGACCCCGTGACCGCGCGTCTTGTACATGGCTTGGTTGTATGTCTTGAGATGCTCATCCCGCCGTCTCTTCAACTCGTGGACGCTCTGGCCGAGCTCTGCGCCCGCAACCCCTTGGCTTCCCTCCTCCTGCGAACCCGCCTTGAGCACCTTTTCAATGCTGGAGATGGCGGCCACGCATTCGTCCGCCTGCCTCTTGTGGATGGCCGCGGTGCGCTGCTCTTGGCGGATTCTGTCTGGCACTATTCGCGGCAGCGGCTTGGAGCCGTCCGCCCTGCCCCTAAACACGGCATTCCTCTTGGGGGACAGATACCAATGTCTTCTGGCCTGCTTGAACTCGCGCGCCTCCTCGGGCGTCAGGGCCCGCTCCTGTGCCAGCTGGGTGTAGTGCCAGAGCTGGCTGGGTCCGGGGCGTCTGGTCCCAGTCTTCCACTGGGCCTCGACGCCCTCCAACTTGTGCATCTCCCCTATCAGATACAGACTCCCAGTCACAATGATGGGGCCTTCGCCGGCCTTTCCGCAGGCCCATCGCAGGGCCGGAGCGACCCTCGGGCTGCCGTCATACAGCTGAGATTCGTCGAACAGCACGTCTTTGACAACGTCGCGCCCAATCTCGGCTGGCACCGCCGGCGGGTGGTTTGGCCTCCTCGCGTACTCGACAAAGGCAAAGTTGTCCTGGGGCTGGACGAGCGTCTCAATCATCTTGGCAAAGGGCTTGGTCGAGCTGGCCGACATGCCCATGACCCAAGTCACGGGCTCACGACCCTGGCGCACCTTGCCCTGCACGTGGTTGTTGAGAGCCTCGACGCCGAGCATGTTGTGGGCGCCGTCGACCAAAAGGGACTGCTTGCGGGTGCCTCCGGTCAGTGCAGAGACGTTGACCCTCTCCTTTCTGCCCGAGAGGTAGGGCTTGGAGCCCAGGAGCTGGTTGACGTCAAGCTCGAGCTTGGGAAACAGGAGCTGGAATGCCAGAGCCGCGCACAAGAGGTTCTCCCGCTCATATGTCTCGAGGCTGAACCTCTCGAGGTTGAGGTCGGCGAGCAGGGGCTCGGCCTTGGATGAGACACTGACGTTTGTCCCTATCATCTGCGCCTGCTCCCTCAGGACCTGCATGACATTGGGTGGGTTGGAGTCGTCGACGACGCAGGGCACGTTGGGCCGCATGATGCCGGCCTTGACCTTTGCAATCTCCTCGATGGTGTTGCCGAGGTAGCCCTGGTGGTCGAGGTCGATCTTGGATATAACGGTGACGGACTTTTGCTTCATGGCATTTGTGGCATCGGTGGCGCCGCCCATGCCCACCTCGACGATGCCGTACTTGACGCGCATCGTCTCGAAGACGCGGAAGGCGGCGGCCGTCTCGAGCTCAAAGGGGGTGGCGTCGCCGGGGTCCTCGCCCACGGCAAAGGTCCAGCCCGAGGCGGCGCGGCGGTATGCGGCCCGGACGTCGTCGAGCTCCAGCTGGTGCATGCGCTTGTTGACGAAGCGGCCATTGACGATGACGCCGTTGTGCGGCTCGGGGATGGCGGGCGAGATGAAGAGGCCGTGGCTGATGCCGGCGCGTTTGAGCATGCCGGCGAGCAGCGCGCAGATGGAGCCCTTGCCGTTTGTTCCTCCGACGTGAACACCGATCCAGCTTTGCTGACTGGGAACGATGCGGCTGATGCGCTCGAGACCGAGGCGGATGTCGCGCCGGGCGACGGCAACCTTTCTCTCGACGGGCAAGGCAGCGCGGACGCGAGCCAGGGCTCGTTTGATATCCTTGGAGGCCGGCATGGTGAGGGAGACATTCCTCTGCGCTGGAAGCTGAGCTTGTTGCCGGGGCCCCTAGGGGCTTTGCGAGGCTTTATCGCGGGCACATGACTTCATTGAATTGGGGGACGAGAGAGCCATGATAATAGATGCACGTTGGATTGTCTCTTTTTTCGCGCAATCCGTGGCGCAGCCATGAGCACCAGCCACAATGTGAGTGCCCACCAGAGACCCATGTTGCCATGTTGCTCCGTAACACAGGCGCTGGGCTCTGTAGCGCTTGAATATTAGCAAGTACCTTACTCACAGCACGCGCCCCCCCCCTAGGTAGCCTTTCCGGAGCCGGCGAGCGCGGCCGTTACTGTACT
>JAPEBW010001002.1:0-33222 GCA_027405785.1 Ophiocordyceps robertsii
CTCGACCAGGTCGGTTTCGAGTTCGATCGCCGTCAATCCGAGGCATCCACGCCGTCGCTGTCCCGCTCATTCGCAAAACTTTTCCTTCTTCATTCACCCAGTCGATTCTGAGATGCCCTTGACATCGCACGCAGCTGCCGACGAATCCAACCCCGGCTGCGCTTGCCCGCCTCTTCCCCCATCGTCGGGACGCCTTCCTCGGCCACGGCTGGCCTTCGATTGAGTCTCTCCAGCGCGTCCAGGGAGCCATGAGGCTACCCTTTCGACAGCGCCGTGCGGCGCGGCGACCAGAGCCTGCGGGCCTGGGTCTGCTCGCGCTGGCGGCATTCGCGCTCCCTCTATCATCACAGGCCTTCGAGTTCCGGCCGGCTCCGTCAGCAAACCTCGACCTCTCCAACCTGGGGAGCATAGCTATTGCCGGAGACTTCAACGGCATCTCTCTGTACGAATTCGAGGGCCAGACCTCGAAGCCACTGAGCACAAATGGCAGCCATTATCTCTTCGCTCGGCTGCCAAACGGCGCCCTCGCGCCTGTTGCTGCCACGGATGCCTCGATCCGAACCATGTGCACCTTCAGACGCAAAAACGGCGATTTCGGCGGAGTAGTCATCGGCGGAAACTTCACGAGCCTCAACGGCACCGAATCGACGGGTATTGCTCTCTTCAATCCTAACACAACCGAGGTCACTCCGCTTGGCGGGCTAGAGGGCGAGGTCAACGCCGTATACTGCGATCAGGAGCGCGACACCGTCTACGTTGGCGGACAGTTCAAGGGTGCCAATTCCACAAACGCCCTCGCCTGGTCCGGCGAGAAGAGGAACTGGATCAACCTGCCCTTTGCTGGATTCAATGGTCCGGTCCAAGCCATCACAAAGGCCCCCAATGGTCACATCATTTTCGGAGGCAACTTCACTGGCCTCGGCAACACCAGCACGCCGAGCCGGCTCGACGATCAGACCATCAACTTGTCCACCGCCAACATCTCCGCCACCAATTCCGCCTCGACTGGTGGCTTCTCCGACCCCAAGAGCCTGGCCTGCTCACCTGGCTCGGACGGCTCCGGCCAGACGTGGCTACTGCAGGACAAGACTCCGGGCACTTGGGGTGCGAGCTTCGGCTTCGGCTTTGAACCGACAAAGCTTAGGCTGTGGAACACGCGCCAGGACGGCCGCGGCACCAAGACATTTCGCTTTCTCGCGTTCCCCATCAACGGAATCATGAACCTAACCTATGTCGATCCCACCACGGGACAGAACACCACATGTACCAGCGAATGCCCCCTGAGTAACGATCCCAAGATCGAGTATCAAGACTTTCACTTTGTGAACCGAGTGGGCATGAACAGCTTCCAGATTGCCATTTCCGATTGGTATGGCAACGGTGGCGGTCTCGCGGGCATCAGGCTGTCCCAGGACGACATCTTTGCGTACGCCGTGTCCGACTTCAACGAGCCGAACTGCGGAGGGACCCGATTCCCGTCGAGCGCCTCATCTACCGGCCCGTGGAAGCAGTCGCCCTCGGTGCAAAGCAACGCAGACTACCTGACTGCAGATTTGTCTGGCCCCATTACGCCCAAATCGGTCTCGGTCGTCTTCTTCCCCAGCATCCGCGAGTCGGGCAACTACTCCGTCAACATGTACACACCGGGCTGCAAGCCAGACCAGACGTGCGACAGGCGTGGCCGGGTCAATGTCACGGGCATCATGTCGGCCGGCTCTGGCACCGCCCAGTTTACGACCACGCTCTCCCAAACCAACAACTTCGACAAGTACGATCAAATCTACTTTGGCTATGTCGAGAAGACGTCGGATGGCTTCAAGCCTAGCGTGACCATCACCCCGCTCGCGGACCAAGGCGTCGACAGATTGACGGTTGTCGCCCAGAGGCTGGGGTTCACACTCACCAACTCGACCGGAGGGCTCAATGGGCTTTTCGACTTTGACCCAAATAGCGAGAGCGTGGATGCTTCCAAGTTTGAGAGGTCGCCCATCAACAAGCTTGGCTCCGATTTCAACCGCAATTCAGGGGTCACGTCGCTAGTCACTTCGGGCGACGTGATTTACATTGGCGGAGACTTCAAGTCTGGCAAGCACGAGAACACGGTGGCCGTCAGCGGGGAAAAGAGCCAGGTCCAGTCGCTTGATGGGGGTCTCAACGGACAAGTTCTCGACATGCTCCTGGAGGACTCGAAGCTGTACGTCGGAGGCGACTTCACCAACACAAAGTCCGGCTCAAAGGGCGGCCTGAACCACGTTGCAGTCTTCGACGAGCAAGCAAAGGCGTGGAACGCGCTGGGGGCCGGGGTCAACGGACGGGTGCAGTACGTCTCACCCTTGGCGGTGAACATTACCGGCGGCTCCACGGAAGTTGCAATCGCTCTGTCGGGAGCCTTTTCCGAGTGCAAGGAGTTCGGGGCCAACAAGGCCGTGGCCGTCGATGGTTTCGCCGTCTGGGTCCCGTCAAAGAGCAACTGGCTGCAAAACCTCGATGGGCCGCACCCTGCCTATGGCGGTGTCCTGACGGGAGCCGCTCTCAATCTTCCCAACAACGAAACACTCTACGCTGGTGCAATCACGTCGGCTCAGATTGGCGCCAACGGCGCCGTCGCTGTCAACGACCAGGGCCTTGGAGATCTTCGAGTCAAGATTCAAGCGCACCCTTCATCGGCCTCGTCGGTGACTCGTCGGGATGGCCTTTCAGGCGACGCCCTCCGCGGCGTCATCACGGGGACCTTTTACGACAATGGCAACACCAACATCACGGTTCTCGCCGGACGCTTCACGGCGCAGGCCACCAATGGATCTACCATCAACAACCTTGTCTTCATCGACGGCAACGAGAACAGCTCGGTCAGCGGGCTTGGGCCCGGCATTTCGGCCGACTCCACCTTCACGACGGTCGCAATCCAAGGGAGCGTGCTCTACGCCGGAGGCAAAGTCAGCGGCACCATCCAAGACAACCAAATCAGCGGCCTCGTCGCCTATGACATGAACAACAAGGCGTGGGCCAACCAGCCGGCCCCGATTGCCGGCGGCAAGGGTATCGTGTCTGCCATCACCGTACGACCGAAGATGGCCGAGGTCTACGTTGCCGGCTCCTTCAATCAGGTCGGCGCCCTCGACTGCCCCGGCATCTGCATGTACAACGCAGACTCGGACCAGTGGCGGCAGCCTGGCAACGGCCTGGCGGGTGAGGTATCCTGTCTCACGTGGTCTAGCGACTCGACGCTCCTTGCCGGTGGCGATATGCGCGCCAACGGATCCGACACGCGGTACCTGGCGTCGTACAACGCCAAGAGTCAGACGTGGGTGGAATTTCCGGGGGCCGATGCCATACCAGGGCCGGTCCAGGTGATGACGCCCGGGTCGAGTGACGGCAGCCAAGTCTGGGTCGCCGGCAAGTCGGCACAGGACGGGTCGATATTCCTCTTGAAGTACGACGGCAAAGGCTGGAAAACGGCGCCGCAAGCCCTCCCCTCGAGCAGCGTCCTGCGAAGTCTCCAAGTGTTTACCCTCACCAAGAGTCACGACAAGACGGACATTCTCGACGACAATCAAGCGCTCATGATGACGGGCTCCATCGAGTTGCCGCAGGTCGGCCTGGTCTCTGCTGCCCTGTACAACGGCACGCACTACCTGCCATACGCTCTGACGACGAAGTCGAGCAGCGCCGGAAGCATCGGCAAGATCTTTACGCAAAAGGACGACTTCTTCTCTTCGGGAGGGAGCAAGATGCCGCTCGTCTTTGTCGTTCTCATCGGCCTTGCGATATCGCTGGCACTCATCCTCTTGATGGTGCTGGCTGGCATCATGCTCGACCGGCTGCGCAAGAAACGCGAGGGATACACGCGAGCACCGACGTCAATGTACGACCGCGGAAGCGGCATCACGAGGATACCGCCGCACGAGCTGCTCGAGTCGCTCGGCAAGACCCGCCCGGCCGCGCCGCACGTGTGAGGCAACGTGGTCGCGTTCGGACTGCGTGTGTTGTTTGCAATTGGGCGTTGGATAGGCGTGCGGAAAAGCCATGGGCAGAGCGAAAGCCCAGTTGTGCAGCATGTTTGCGTCAAGCGTCTTCACCAGCATCTGGAGACGTCGATACCCTCCCACGGAAAGTCGCCATGTCGGCGACACCCTTTGACACGAGCATTTGATCCCCTTGTACAGTCACCCATCTGCTCGTCATTTCACGAGGTCATGACCCCCTGGTTAATGTTTAACAATCTTCTTTGCACCTTTCCACCTTTTGTCTTCTCCACCAAATACTGCAGAGGCCGTTCATGTGGACTTTTGTGCCTTCGACGCTTAACCCACTTCGATTCTCGTCTTTCTCTTGGCACTTTTTCGTGTACATAAACAATTCAGATCAGTCTCCGTCACAAAGACTGACCATGTCGGGCAGCTTTGGCACCAATTTCTTTCTATTTTCCTGCCCTTGACTTTTCGTTGCATGGTCAAGGACATGTGGCAGAAGCCAAGCATCAAGAGAGCGAGGAGCGGGCCATGTAATTCAGAATCAAGGGCAATGACGAGCAAGCTTTGAGCAGGCTTTGATGCAGATGGGCGTGGAAGCGAAATGTGATTTGCCGTGGAGGCACACGGCTCGTAGATGTCTCCATGGGTAGGCAACTGTGGCCAAACGGAGCAATGATGGCATGATGGGCCAAAGCAGTCAGGCAGAAGCAAGACGGGTCAGTACAGCGGAGCATTTCAAAAGTCGTGACTCGGTACAGTGGCTTACAGGGGGCTTACAGGGAAACTGTCGGGTCACGACTTTTGAAGTGCTCCTCTGCACAGTACACGCTACATCCATGACCTTCCCGCCCTAGCTGTGATGTGGCGCGGCCTCGGGGGGTAGCTATATGCCGTGCGTGCCCCAGGTGACCCGTCATGGAGGCGGGACGACGGGAAGGGTCACGACGAGGCGGGTGTGTGCTTGGGACTCGGTCACGGGCAGCAAGACAATACGTGGATGGATACTCGGTACATACTCAAGAGACGAGGCGTTTGCAGTGCAATGCGTAACTGCTTCGCTCCTCGTGCTCTTTCTCGATGCTTGTCGCCGGAGCCGTTTCCGTAAGAGGGAAAGCCGAGGCAGAGAGCCCGAGGACAAGGGCGGATGTCGTGCTCTCGTGCGGAGGATGGTGGGCATGTGTAGCGTTGCAGCGCTTTCTTTCCGACGAGGAGGAGGAGGGTTGCCGAGTTGTGAGTTTCTGGCACGTGTTTGCGTGGAGGGTTGCTCGCTGGAGAGGCGGAGGGAGAGGGAAGAGGGAGGGGGAACCTGTAGTCTGACATTTGACAGCAGCGGTCAAGTCTCGAGTTCTCGCGAGCAGAGGAGGGATGGACGCAGCCCGGGACGACATTGGCTCGTCTCGAGCGTTGCGCAGTCGACAAGCACCGCATGTACTGTACAGTCGAGCAGGTTTGCCGGCATTGGCCCGCGGGGAGGGAGGCTCGAAGCGGCTTCCCGCCGATCGGCCAAGGGACGGCGGCTTTATTCACATATTGCATATATGCAAGAAAAGCAGAGCCCGTCTCTGGCAAAAGGGCAAAAGGGCAAATAACCGTGGTCGAGGAGGGGGAAGAAGGTATGACAACTCGGTCGATGCAGGCGGGGACGCCTTTCCCCAGTAAGCCATGTATGTACATACATAGGGGCTGTCGTCACCGGCCAAAGGGTGAGTATAGCGGACGAGGAAATTAGCCAACCGGAGAGATGAATAAAACGGCATCAAAAAGGGGTCATGGCTTGCAAGGTACATAGTAGTCATCGCGGGAGCAGAACCAATGGGCAAGAATTGGGGAGAGGGCGTGCGCGTACTCACGAACCCCCCCTTCCCCTCCGCATCGCGTCCAGTTCCAGAGGGGCAGCCAATGGCAGGCTCGGGAGGTGACGTTGCGGGTACCTTGGGCGGTGGGGACTGCCGGTGACGCTAGCTGGCTGGGTGCCGGGGCCGTTGACGTCATCAAGGGAAGGCCACCATATCCCGTCGCCGGGTTGTTGAGCCCTGCCTTGCTTGGCATGCGCGCGCAAGCTGTGATGTGTTTGCGGGAGCGACGACGCTCCCGACGACGCTCCCTGGGCTCTCGCAGTGTGCCTCATAGGACCGTGGTGTGCCGTGGTTGGTGTGTAGTGCTGTGCAGCGCCGTGTCGTGCTGTGGGAAGCAAAACATGCAGAGCCCGCCCATGACATCACCCGCGGCAGCCTCGCGCCTGCCGATGCCAAGCAAGGGGGACCCTGAATATCGACGGCCCGCCTCCCTCGGGAGCCCAAGGGGAGGGAGGAGGAGCAGAGGGAACCAGTTGTTTACCTTGAAGGATACAACATGCTGCACAAACACACACACACACACACACACACACGCACACACGCACGAGCTTCTGCGCCCACCCCCTCCCCTCGTATGTATGTATGTACATGGGCCAGCCAGCGCTGCCAGTGCTTAGCAGAAAGGGAGCTAAAACAAAACAAAAAAAAAGGGGGAGGGGGGCTCTTCCGAACGCGGTGCAACACACCACCATTTGCACGTATGTACTCGATACCCGCTGCTGCCCTTGGCCCTCCTCCCTCTCCTTTGCCAGGGTTTGGGGTATTCCTGTTGTACATACATACATACATACTCTGCAGAGAGAGAGACTCCCCAGGGTCCGGTTTGATGCATGTACGTACATATGTATGTGCATACATGCAGCCATGTCGTTTTGCCCGCCAAGCGTACGCGTCACATGGCGTGTGCCCTGCATCCTGTTGCCCATCCCCCGAGCCATGCCGTTGCTCATTGGCATGCTTGCTTTTGCAACGGCTTTTGCAAACCAAACTGCTTTTTTTCTTCTTCTGCGCGACTGCCTCCCCCCCCCACCCTCCCCTTCCTTCACCCCGCGAAGCGACAACGTCGCGGGCCCGTGGCAAAAGCCCTTGCCGGACCTGCGGGTAACAAGGAAAGAAAAAAAGGGTGGCCGGTGATACAGACAGAAGCCTTTTTGCCTGCGGGATGCGATTCCCTGTCTGCCAGATGATGGGAATCTGCAGCTCTACCCACTGCAAAGTACCGTCTACCGGCCCCCCTCCCCCCGGGTCCAGGCCCAGCAGGCTGCTGCTTCAGCGCATGCCTCCCTCAGGCACCCCTATTCCCATGAATCAAGGCATGGTGGGCAGGGCAGTCACCTGTGAGGTGATTCGTCTCATCCATGTACACGTGTACAGTGCCGTGTACAGTACACATGTACAGTATGTACACATGTGCACATGTATACGGGTACGCGGTACATCAATGTCCCCGAGGACCCCACAAAAGCTTGTCCGGTCTTGACTGACACCGGCTCCGCCTTTCCCCCTTGGGCAAATCACCGCCCATCCTGAAACGACGGACCCCCTTCTTAATATCCAACCCAAAAGTCACCGCCCTGTACAGAGCCTGCCGGTACAGAGTCGTCGAGTACAGTACTCTGTGCAGTACAATCTTTTTGCACATTTGTCGAGAAGGGTGGCCTTGTCCCAAACCAAGCATATCCGTCGACTAACAACCATCGCCTTCCTCCTCCCTCCACTCTCGTCGTGTCTCTCTCGTGACGGAGCCGCCCCGAAGCGCAAACGGGCGTCAAAATCGCCGTGGTCGCCTAGGTCCGCACACTCTCCCGCCGCCGTGTCGCCATGCAAGATCTCAAATACCACTCGTCCCGATTCTGTACAACCATCTATACACCAGTCACATGCCTCCGTCTCCGGCAATGCTTCCCAGCCTGCAGCAAGCTTCACTCGCACTCCTTGGTTGCCGCAGCATGTCCTCAAACGAGTCCAGACTTGCCTTACCCGCCCTTGGTGTCTGAATCTAGCACTCATACATCGAGCAATTCACTTCCGTCCATCTCCCATTGCCTCAGTGTACGTCTCTTGGGCCAAAAAATATCTTGTCCCATACATTCTCCGGATATATCATCACCATCACCTTCAACACTACTCGTACATGAGCCGTTGCATCTTACTCCTTCTTTCGTAAGCACCAGCCCGGGAAATGCCCCCAGGAGTCGTGCATGTATCCACACCACAAAACCCTTACCCGCTTATTCGGGTGGGAGAGCATCCTTCATCTCATGATCGGCCAGTCCTATGACCATCGAGAGTGCTTGGAGATCTTGACCTCCAAATTTCCAATGTACAACCAGCAGCGCCGCCAACATCGGGTCGTTCTTGGTATCGAGCCCGAGTCCAGTCGATGACTATAATACCCAAAGAGGATAAAGAGGAGGGTGGCGGAGGTAGTATAATGTACAGCGTGTGACCCTCCCCTCGTCGGCAAGCAAATTCACCCCGTAAAAAGCGCATGAATCTCTCCATTCATGAAAATGCATGGCGCCTCGCCATCGGAGCCGATCATGCCGCCACCACCTCGCCGGGGTCGTTGTTGATATGTGTATTCCAGCCCGCAAGGAGCTGAAGAACTGAAATGCCGTTACTCGTTCGATGTGGCTACCGATCCACGGAGCCAACCTCGGTGATGTTCTTGATTATGTGTCGGGGTCAACGATGTGATGAAGAAAGCACCTTGGTCAGGTGGAATCCACATGGAATCCAAGTGATCTGGTCGAGGGATCAATCGTTATCCTAGGTCCAACATCGAGTTCTAGTCCGAGTGGTGATCTTCCGACCCAGCTTCGGATCTGGCGTCGCCTCGATGCACCTTACGATGCCGCCGAAGATTGGAGACCACTGAGAAATGGCGTCCACATCCTTCAACCTCGCAGGCAAACGCTGTGTTCTATTAGCAACAGACATCACAAGCTTGGCTGCGCAGAAGAGCCGAGACTCACGCTTCTCTCCTGTGTGGCTATACATGTGTGTTTGAAGCGAACTTGGTCGAGTGAATCGCTTGTCGCACACCTTGCATTTGTGCTTCTTCTGGGTACTCGAGGAAACTTTGGAACTAAACTGCCCCATCATCGATTGGGGTGCTGGTGGAATTTGCGAGCCAATCAAGCCTTGGGGCCGGGGAAGTGTCCTTGAGTTGACCGACTCAATGTCAGAGCCGGCAGTCGAATAGTCTGAGACCGAGTCGCCATAATATGAGCTGAAGTTGCCGTTGGACGAGATGGACGAGCTGGTGGAGTGTGTTGACGGGAAGCCGTACGAATCCACCGACGAACGGTTGCTCCGGGGTCCGTAGATATTTCGGGGCGTCTCCTGGCTCATGGCAAGCATGCCGTGGCTGGCATCGAGTGCATCGGCGAAGCTTCTTCGGTCATCTGCTTGGGCCTGCATGGTTCTATGTGCAGAGTCAGCAGGGGAATTCGAAGCATCATCCGCGCCCACGGCCAGGGTACTGACTGTTGCTGTGAAAATCGCCTCTCGGTCTCTGGGCTCATGCCAAACGCCGGCTGCCGGGACGGGGCCGGCGCATAACCCAAAGCCTCGTACGGCGGAGCAGACGTCGGGACAAAGTGTCCACTGACGGGCGATGCGGAAGCGGTGTATGACGGATCGCCGTAGGCTGCTGAGCTTGTGTGGAGCCGATTCATGGCCAAGAGGTCTATCGATGCATGTTAGCGTGCGCGCGTCCAGGCTAGGCGAGAAGGACGCGTGGGTCGCACTCACCTGCGGATGTAGTGGCTACAGGCAGCGAAGCGTAGGAGGCCATTGAAGAGGCACTGCTCGTGCTGGCTCGGGTGGGCTGCTGAGGCTTGGCGGCCATCATGTTGTGAGTGACACCGGGCTGTTGCTGGCTGGCGACGTAGAGGGAGGCTCCCGCAGTGGCGCCCGACTGGGCAGGTGATGAGGACGAGGTCCAGGGGTTCGAAAAGGCTGGCGGTTGCGCATGAGCGGCATAATCAAAGTTCAACGGAGGTCCGAAGCGCTGTTGCTGTGAGGTGGGTAGAGTCATTGTCATGTCGGCGCGGCGAGGGAGGGATTGCCGTGGTGGAGAGGCGGGGACCGTTGGATATTCAGGGCATGCGGCTTGGCAAGGTTGAGAGAGGTGAGATGGCTCGCTGATTGTGTAGGCGTGCTGGAGAAAAGAGGCGGGCCACGCGAGTTCGGGATGGGTGTACAGTATTGTTCGGATGGGGATCGAGGGCAAAGGTAGGAAAAAGGATTGTTGATCAGATGCGGGATCCCGACTAGAAGAAAAGGCCCAAGTCGGTAACTCAGTTCAGATCATCAGAGACGGAGATGGACGTGGAGACGGAAAGCCAAGGCGGGATCAGCGAAGTCTTAAGTGTGTCGACGAGTGCGAATTGACGTGCGTCAGTCCAGTCTGAGGCAAGCGGCCAGGCAACTTGTCCGTGCGATTGAGAGGGAGCAGGGTGTGTGACGACTCTGGCCTAGGGGATCGGCAGACCGATGTTCCTTTGACAATGGCCGGGGCGGCAGGGTTGCGGCGACGAGGTATCTTAGTAGGGTAGGGGGGAGGGGGGAGGGGAGGAGAGGAGAGGAGAGGAGAGTGGGGGGGTGTCGAGAGGGATGTTGGGAGAATGGAAGAGGACGAGGACGAGGACGAGGACGAGGACGAGGAAGACGAGGGTGGAGACGAGAACAGGTCGGGGGAACAGGGAGGGCGTGTGGGGAGAGCTGTGGTGGAGCGAGTGGAGAGGTGTCTGTGGGAGAGCTGCCCCGGCCGAGCAGTGGATGCAGCAAGTGGGACAGGGTACATATGCAAGTAACGGAGCTTCGCCAACTGTACTCTGTACTCCGCCTCCCCCCCCCCGAAAGGGTGAAAAAGAAGCCAGTAGGGAGAAGAGAAGACGTGCTATTTTCCACGGACAAGCCATGTACATACCCAGGTGGCAGACACATACCTCAAGAGTCCAGCTCGAGGAGGTCCCCGGACACGAGCCAGAGAATGTTTCGCGCGCGCGCGCCAGGGGACTGAAATGCATTCTCCTTTTGCCGTGACCGGAGCTTCTGGGTGCGCCTCGCCTTTCAGCCCAACGCTTCTATTCCAGTAGGACCACGACGGGCCGTTTACAGTCTCGGCCGAGCCCTCATGACGTCGCAGGTCCCCAGGCTAGCCGAGCACATGTATGTAGCCAGCCAGCCGTGAGCGCGGCAGGTTAATTGCCTGGTGCAGCCGCGAGAGAGCCATGGCTGGATTGATGCATAAACTCTTGCCGTTGGCGCGCCGAGAGAGAGGGAAAAAGCAGCCACGGTCAATGAATGACGTTGAGCCATGGCGCCGGGCGGGCTGGGGAAAGGGCAGACGAGGCGGGCAGGAGAAGCGAGGGGTGGCGTGTCTGGGCGCTTGAGTGTGTGTGTGTGTGTGTGTGTGGAGAAATAGGGGGGCCTGGGTACGGAGATAGGTACAGTACTACTGGTACTCTGTACTCGGTAAACGGGATGATAAGCGCCCACAATGGATGGACCAAGGCCACCAGGGCACGGCACAGCGACTGTCGCAAGAGTCTCATCATGACGACAGTAACGAGTGCCCGCGACAGAGTCGTGACGGCAAGGACATGGGCAAGTTCGAAAGGGGGACGAATACCGGGCAAGCAAGATTGCATGGGAAAAAAAAATTGAAAAAATAAACGGGCACACGGTCCCCACGCCACCAAGCGGGGGAGAGATGGAGAAAAGTGCCAGGACTCTACCGTGGTACGGGGGCTCTACTGTATGTAGGGGCGTTGAGCCGAGCAGTTGGGACAGGCCCAGCTTGGTTGTACAGAATACCTCGTGGAGGGAGAGGACGGCATCCGCGGTAACAGTTCCAGTGCGAGCTGGGAGACGCTGAGACGGACGGCATCATGCAGGGACTCGCACCACAAAGTCAAGAGTCCGGAGCTCGAGAGATGGGATTCTTTTTGCCCCCGAAGCCTGCACTGTGCGTGCTGGCAAAGGCAATGCACCATGACTGCCCGTGACCCAGGGGTCGGTCCATGGAGCAGCCATACGGAATCCAACTTCTGCGTCTGCGTGCGTCCGAGGTACATATATGAAGGCGCCACGCCACGCACACGGAGGGAGAGAACGGGATCAAGGAGCCTGCTTCCACACCGCCGGGTGGCTTCTACGAGGCACTTGTCCGACGACGCAGGCTGCTGTAATATATCCGACGTCATATATCCATCAACCAGCTTGCCTCCTCCTCTTCCATCAAGACCGATACCACGACTCGTGGGATCGCAATTCCAACCCACAGCGAGGCAAATGGGGAGGGACTTCCCAGTGGGTGGGTACTTAGGTAGGCAGGTAGTGCCTCGGAGCAGCGTCATTGGCGCGCTAGGCGGCCCCCTTCTCCAGGTCTCGCAAAAGTTCTAGGGGTGGCCAAGCTGCCAAGTTACAGGCGGCTTGGAATTCTGCCAGCCCCCGGGGCAGGCCAACCAGACTCGAAGACCAGAGACGAAGACCAGAGACGAACGAGGGTTTGCAACAAGAGCTCGTCAGGATCAAAACGCTCCCCCCGCTGGACCCCTCGCCGAGATTCCTTTCCTCTTCGGCCCTTTTCGCACTTGGCTTTCTTTTTCTCACTTCCGCCTCATCTTTGGAAAATGGGAGAATGGAAAGCTGCGCCAACTGCCTTCGTAGTAGTACCTACCTACCTAGGTACCATAACGAGCACGTCCCTCGCTACATGCCAGCTGACATGCTCGTACCTAGGTACCTACCTATGCAGATACTCTATACATCACTCGATAATTGCATGCACATCATGTCGCCCAGGTAGGTAGGTCCCAGGCGCCGTTTAGGTAAGCCCCGAGAGAAAAGGAGCAACAAAGGAGGGTGAGGGCGATGGGGTGTGGGTGCAGTGAGCGCTGGCTTGTGCCCCCAAGCCCCGGCATCGTGCAGCCCTGACGTAAGGCAGGCCCAGCTGGTCCCTGGGCTGCCATTCCTGCTTTCTTTTCTTGCTTCTTGCTCCCACCCAAGCAAAAAGATACGGTCTATCTCTGGGTCCTCTGGACCCCCAATCTCCCTCTAGACGCAGGACTCAGCCGGCGGCAAAAGAGCGAGCGAGAGAGCGTAGGCAGGTCGGGGCAGGCAAGCCACCCCCCCCCCCCCCCCCGGGCCTCCCAGGGGCCTCCCACCAATGCAGCTCCGTTGGGAGACAGAGAGGGCGATTAGCCACCGAGGTAGGTACCTTGGGTACCTGCCACCTACCTAGGAATACACGTATGCACTTCGTGCTGTGTGTAGGTACTGTACAGTAGGTACTTGGCGGTAGCTGGCTGATAAGACGGTGACCGGGCGGGGCGCGCGTGCGAGTGGAGCGGTCTGCACGAGCATCGTCAAGTCGAGTCCGTCTCCGCACCCCGAGATGCTGCTGCTGCGCACATGTCCATGCCGTTGCGCAACACCCCGAGGCGGGGTCGCGTCGACGGCAATCAAGCTTGCCTGCCTGATGCAGGCAGTTGACGAGAGCTGGCCCCGTCCCCAATCCACGGAGCTGCCGAGCCAAACACCCACCCATGGATGCATCTCCGGCGAAGGTCCCTGCTTGCCTGCCCGGAGAAGGGGGCCTGGCCTGTACAGTATGTAAGTTGTTCTCTGTATTGTATAGGTAGGTAGGCGAGTGCCTAAGAAAACGGCGCGTGAGGAAGCCGAATGAGACACGGCATCAAAACGGGACCAAATAAGTGCCTTATGGCTGCTGCCTTGGGGGAGAGGGAGGAGCAAAAAAGACGGTGGGCAGACGAACGAGGGTGGGTGGGTGTGGACAGACACGCTTGATTGGCGCCCACATGCAATAGTCATGGGCGAATTATAATGCTGCTCAAAAGGGGAAAGTAAACATTGGCCGACGTCGTCCCCGTCCCCCATCTTGACAAAGGACACGCACCCAGGGGCGCTTTTGGCGCCACCGAGGCCGTGACTGACATCACGGGAACCGGGGGCCAGGGTTGGATTGCGGCCCAGATCGCCTCACCGCGTCCGCAACGTGCCGGCTTCTGACGTACATAGATATTCGTACTCGTAATAAGTCGCGAGGCACAGGGGCTCTTCCGGGTCTCGTCGACGCCGCCAGGACCGTGTGCGGGCTCCGGATGCTTCTGCCGCGCTGCCGCCTAATGGGCGCGCCCTGGCTCATGCACACAATCGACAGAGCTGGGAAGTGCACCAAGCAAGGACACGACGACGTGATGGGGAAGGGGCGTGGGATCCGGCCGCGATTAGGGGAGAGGGCGGCTCACAATAGATGCAACCAAGGATGTACCCATTTCGACGAGCCGAGAAGGCGGGGTTCAAGGGGGCATTTACCAAGTATCTACTCTGTATGCATATATCAAATGGCAAGCGCAGAGCAATATGAGAGCGGGGGCCTACGAATACTCGCCTATCCATTGCCCTTGCAATCTGCGTATGTATGTGCCGATATTGAGGGAGAGAGCTCCTTTTGTCACCATATTGGCGACAAACGCATGGAAGCTCTCGAGGGCAGCACACGATGGCCCAGCAGCCAACCAGGGGCGCGTACGGGTTGCCCAGGGCGGGTAATCCTTCTCGTGCCGACTGTGTCGGCGTTAAGGCCAATGATGCAGGCCAGTTAGTGCGCAACAGACATCTGTGTGTGCCGCTGCTCAGGTACGAGGTGTAAAGGCGCCTCTCCTCTCTGGGCAGCTAGACCTGTGTATGTTTGTACGCTGCAAGTCTGTACGAGTGTGGTGTGCACAGAGACGTTGGCACCGGCTGCGAGGTTGAGGTTTCCTTTTGCTCAAGATGATTGCGGGTTCAAGTCACGGGTGATGAAGCGAGACATGGATTGCCAACTGACCGAGTGGTCCGGCGATAGTTAGTCCAATTGCCCAGATGCCTCTCCCTCTCGACTGCCTGCAATGCCGCGTGTGGGCATGTACAGAGTATGCGTGTCTTCGCAACGTGACGCATCGCTGTGCGAGACGCCACATTCTCGCCGCCGCCAAGGTACCGAGACAACACGTTTTGGCGGCGGTCAAGTCACGGCACGTCCTGTCCAGATGCCGCGCCTCGTCCACGAGCAGAGTCGTCGGTGGCAGGGCATCTAGCCGATTGACCTGTTCGTTTATAGACGAAAGACGGCCACAGTCTTTCATCTTGTACGTCTACGAATACGCTGTATTCGTAGGGCATGCACAGTAGGTATCTAGGTACATGCTTACCAGGTACCTACCTATGTACTGTACTGGCACAACGCTGGGGCTCCTCCCAACCACAAAGCCTCTGTTGTGGGTCGAGACAGCTCAGGGCGTGGGGGAAAAGCGGCGGCCAGTGACAAGCGGGCGCTTGGTCCCCCCACGCGGGGCATCGCCGTCGTATCCAGAACCTCGGGTTCTGTACTCCAGAAGTCAACGGAGAGGAATTGCCAGCGGGTGCCTCGCTCCACATACTGTACAGACATGTGAAGCCAAGGCTTGTTGCGTCTCGTCGCTGCACAAGAGCTCACATCTGGTGCTGCACGGCATGGAGCCTGTTGCGGTTGCTCTAGCGGCCTCACCGTCTACGTATGTACCTACTGTATTCGTATGTATCGTACAGAGTACCGAGGTACTCCTGAGGTGTTGGTGATGGAGGGAGACGACGGGCCAACAACTGCCGTGCATTATTGACTTCTTGCCCTCGAGCAAAAAAAAGCCAAGCGGCCGGATGGGGACTCGTGAAACGCGCCAGCTCAGGGTCCCTTGCCCCTGCCTTTGGCTGGTGATTGGCGCCGATTGGTACCACCCGCAAGCCCTGCCCGGCAAGTCACGCCCCCGAGATTACGGGACGAGATGGCTGCGTGGACGAGTACCGGCAAGTAGACTACCTAGTACTAGGTACTTTACATTGGGGTGCCGTGGCATCGGACTGACCGGCACCGGTACCCAGACCGACAGGCTGAGTACTCAAGAGAACCTCGACGTCTTGTTGGCCGCCGGAGCTCGGGACTGCCGTGTCCAGCCGCCCCCAGGCGAGAAAATTCTTGCCATGTCGTCTCTCCTCCTCACCCGCAAGCACGCCCATCTCGGTCCCGGCCTTGACGAAGCAAGTACAGTACATACGTCCAGTTTCGGGACTGTTATAGTGCTGACTTGGATCTTAGGCTCCGCCGACCTCGTCGACTCATCCGCCGAACTGCCCCGAGTGTCATGGCAGCGTGAGCGTCCAGACTGCGCGAGTGCTCGACCATCTCGTGCAATGCATGATACAGCCAGCCGACACGTGTTTCTGGAAACACCTTGGGGCTTCACGGCTCAACAACGATGTGGCCGATCAGGGCCATTCTTGACTGATCGCCAGGCGGCCCGGCAGTTGCGTCGAGCCGAACAGGGTTGAGTGGAGTCGGCACTTGGCCTGCCATCCAATCTACGGACCCGTCTGTCCACCAACTACGGATAGGTACTCTTACTCTGTATCTGTACAGTACAGTACATACTCCGTACTGCTTCCTTCTTCGCCTCTTGGCAGCCTTAAGACGACATTGTCACGGTAGTTCCCAGCAGTCGACCCCGGCATTGCTTGCTTCTTGGCTCAACAGCATCAGGTCTCAGGACCACATCGGTGCAGTCACAAGCAGCGCGCTTCTTCCTTCTCCCCATCCCTCTCCCCTTGAACCAAAATAGTCTCGACTCGGCCCCAGAAGAAGCAGACAGTGGACAGGCGAACACGGTTGGCTCCGAGGATGGCGCCCAGGAACCGGGACATCGTCTTCAACTTCAAAACCGTCGAGCGCGATTTTGATGACGGCGGCCCAAGACAAAGCTGCACAGCACCCCCACAACTCACAACATGCCCTGCAGTTCCTGTCGTGTCGAGTCGGATGCGGAAAAGGCACGCATGCAGCTGGGCCAGGCCGCAGCTGAACCCCAGACTGATGTGTGAGTTGACAAGCAAGACAAGACGTCCGATTTCCTCGAAACATTTGCATCGTGTACAATGTAGCTTCTGCACAATACACTCGGCCGGGTCTCCGAGACGGCACGTGCTGTGCAGATCGTCAACGGCCAAACTCTCCAGGACGATCAAACATCTGGCAGGTCTATCCAGATCCATCTCCACGGTGTTGGGTTACGGGGTCCGAGTTGACGAGGGACCCAAGGCTGCTTTGGTTGCCTGCCTCTAGAGGCCTGCTGCACGACGTTGGCTCACGTTTTGTGCTGGCGGCCTTGACTGGCGCAAGGGTTGGCGCCACGCCTCCCAATCCAGCCATGGGAAGCTCTCGGGCGCGTGGTAAGCCGGCTAGCACATGCCCAGACTTGTCGTATCCCGTATCCGACGGAGTGATACTCCGTGCGCCTGTGCACATTCGATGCACGACACCGCTGCCGCCGTCACGACTTAGTGCAGAAGGGGCGCTTATAGGAACACGACAAAAGTGATGCTTTCCAAGCCGCGATGCCCTGCAAGACTAGCCAGGGATGGGCCCGCGATCCGGTCTATAGGGTAGTCAAGTTCCCGAAAAGAGTCGCCGGCGTCGCGCAAGAGCCTGCATTTTTTTTTCTCTGACGGCTGCCAGATCTTGCGGATCTCCCGTCGGGACGGGAAGCAAAAAGGCTTGGGTGCTCCACAAAGCCAAGCCTCCCTTCCTTGTGTCTCGGAGAGATTCCGCAAGCCCCCTGCAGAGGCGAACGGGGTACGCACACTCCAGGTACCGACTACACAGACTCGAACATGTCCTTGCGACTCCTGGGGCGGCGAACCAAGCTCAGGGGCGGACGGGCGTCGCCGGGCCCAGCCGCTCTCCTCGGACATCCACGTCGGCGCGGCTCAGGCCGGCCACTCAGTCGTCCGCCGGTCATTTCTCCCGATTCTTCATCCATGGTGATGGGAGGCCAAGGAAAAAGAAGAAACGAGGGGGGGCAGGGGGGTGGAAGCGTCGGTGGAATCCAACCGCAGAGCCGCCGAGACAAGAGGCGGTAGCGTTGTTGTCAGCCACCCAGCGTCGGTCGTCGGCGGGTCGCCAGCAAAGGTGAAGGACGCGCCGCGCAGTCACGAGATGGAAGGGCTGACTGGCCATTGTCGAATCAAGGTTTACGCTACCGAGCGTCATGGCGGATGCTACGGCGACCCACGGGCACCGTTGCGTTTCGAGGCACCGTGAGAAAGCTTGTCGCCTCCTCCATTTACGGATGTCTGGCCGGTGTAGTCCAGATGTCCATGCACAACGAGCCGGGCACAGACATTGTGTGCGATTTTCACCTTGGGTGCGGACATGATCTAGACGTTGGCGTTCACGGCAGCTGTCTGCCCTGATGAACACGTGCTGCCAACCCCGTTCACGCCAGCCATGAGACGGCATGCCTGGACCATCCCACGGCCTCGTCCCCGGGAAAGAAGGCTAAACGGACGAGGTTGTATGTGTACGACGCCCAGGGCAGACGGGAGAAGCAAGGCGGGGCGTGGGCCGAAGCACGGTGGCGGACTGGAGGCTGGATTTAGCTCCTTCGCGATAAATGGGGGCGGGCGTGGCGTGCGCATTTCCCGCCGGGGAGATAGAAACCCACTTGCAATTCGCCGGGGAAGAAGAAAGAAAAGAGCCGGTGAGGAGGGTGCGAATCACAGCACGCCGGTCAGTAAATAGAGAATTCGTAGAATGAAAGAAACACGGTACATACACTGTAGGGAGTGAGACAGCCCGACCCAACAAAGAAAAGCAGACGAGCGACGCGCGACGGCGACGAGACAAGTCTTGGCAGACCTTGGGACGAGAGGGGCAGGGGGGAGGGGGGGGGGGGGCGTGTGAGTCTCTGCGTGACGTAGGAGGTGCGTAGGTGCGTTGGTGATGAGTGTCAGTGTGTGGGTGTGAGTGAGTGCGAGTGGTGGATCGAGTGAGTAAGTGGGTGAGTGGGTGAGTGAGTGAGTGAGTGAGTGAGAGTGAGTGAGTGAGTGAGTGAGTGAGTGAGTGAGTGAGTGAGTGAGTGAGTGAGTGAGTGAGAGTGAGTGAGTGAGAGTGAGTGAGTGTGAGTGAGTGAGAGTGAGTGAGTAGTGGTTTGGTAGTGGTGGCCTGGGAAGGGTGGGGAGGGGAGACGGTGAGGCAACGGGCTGCCTGCCGTCACCTTTTACTACTGCACTCTCCTTTTTTTGCTGCTTCCCGTTGCTGCTGTTGTTGTTATTGTTCCATCCCCCTTCCTTCTGCGGCCCTAGGGCAGGCTTGGCTCCGTCTTCTACATCCGGTGCCCGTGGACACGTCGCGTGGCTGCTGGCCACCACCACAACGTCACCATCTTTGAAGCACGCAAGCACGTTCCGCCAGAGGCGAGGCATGGCGCGCCCACGAGCGTGGCTCTCAGTTTTGTCCTGTCTCGCTACCTACTGACTGTGTCACCCCATGTCTGCCTGGTTCCAGATTCGCGTCAACACCTTCCACCACGCGTGAAGACCAGTTGCGTGCTCCTCGCATCGGGACCCAAAGCTGACCTGCCGGAGACCGGAATCGTGCCCGCCGCCATTGTCTGCCAGTCACCGGTCAATAATGCCCGTTTCGAAATGCTCGCCGCCTATTCACTTACGGCATAGTGCAAAACAGCCTTGCCGCTATCCCAAGATACTCACGCTGGCTGGTTCCAAGCCCGTGTTCTCCCGTGTTGCCGTCCACGTCAAAGAATAATAGCCAGCTCCGGCCTGTCCAAGCTCTCCTCGCTGAGGTTGGGGTAGTAGGGCACCAAGGCATCGGCCCCCTGGACGTAGGCATCGTTGTACAGTCGCCAGTATGGCGTCCGCACCTTTCTCGCCGGATGGAACAGGCCGGCCCAGACGTAGTTGAGCACCACGCCAGGGCCCACGGACATGCGGATGGCCTCGATGGCCTCGATGATGCGGTCAATGACGTGCGGGCTCGTCTCAAACAAGTTGGGGTACAGCAGGTTGAGCAGGTGGACCATGGCGTCCTCGCACCCCAGGCCGATAACCCCGAGCGCAATGTGCTTGACCACCGACGCCGCCGTCTGACGGTGCACCTGGTCGCGGTCGATGAGGGCGTCCTCCAGGAGCGGCGTGACGGCGTAGACGTAGTCCTTGCCCATCTCGCCAATGTACTCGAAGAGGAACGAGAGGGCCTTGAGCACGCCGTTCTGCACGTTGAGCTCCGGCACGCGGTACTCGTTCATGAGCGCCGGCAGGACGGTAAAGGGCGCGCAAGTCTCGGCCACGATGCCAATCGCCACCGCCGTGTTGACTCGGGACTGCCGCTCCTGGACCCGAAGGTTGCTGAGCAGCGTCGCCAACACGTCCTGCGGGCCAATGGCCTTGGCGATGAAGCCAAACGTGTTGTTGGCCGCACGACGGATGCCCTTCTTGTGCGCCTTGAGCATGTCGAGCAGCTCAAAGCAGATGCGCATCCACTCGCGAGCATTGACGCTCTCCGGGCCGCGGTCCGCCACCCGGCCGACCAGGTCAATCGTGTTTTCCTGCACCTTCTCGTGGCGGTTGCGGAGAATGGGTGTCAGGCGAGGCAAGAGGTCCTTGATGGGCGGCTGCATCTGCGCAATGCCAACGACCGTGACAATCGAGCGGAGGGCCCCCAGGATCGAGCCCAGCACCTCGGGGTACTCTTCGCCCAGGTACTCGTAAAGCACGACGCCGAGCTTGCCCATGAGCTCGTCCTCGCCGCACTGCTTCATCACCATGGCGATCCGGGAGATGAGATCGGCCGCCTGCTGGCGAACCGTGGGCGACTTGTTGTTCAGGCGCCACAGGATGGTACTGGTGATCTGCGCCAAGTAGCCCACGCATCGATCTCCCAGAGCATTGACGACGGAGCCGAAACCGTTGAGAATGACGGTGTCCTCGACCGTCTGCTCCTGGAACGTGTACAGGATACCATCCACCATTCGCTCCTCCAGGCGCTTGTCGATGTCGGCCGCGCCGAGGCTCGTGATCAACTTCTCGGTCGTTTCCACCGTCATCTTACGATAGGCCTCACTTTCGTCCTTGAGGTTGTCGACAATCCTGTTGAGTATCTCGCTGACGCCCACCTTCTGCCCAACGTCAACCGTCGTTTCCACCACCTGCTTGTAGTTGCGCTTGTCCAGGGCCATCCGCTTGACCCAGAAGTTTTTGAAGAAGTCGTCCAGGACGTGCTCCTTGAGATAGTCGCCGCTCACGCCCTTGGTGGCGGCGCACTGAGACACCACCTTGAGCACCACCTTCTTCATCTCTTCGTCTGGCGAGGAAAACTCGCGCAACACAATCTCCATGATCTGCGTCGTGTAGTAGTTGGCATATTCCTCGTCCATCAGGGGAATGATGTATCCAACAGCCTTGAGGAACCCGGCGAGCCCCTTGCCCCGCTGCTTGCGCGCGCCGGTCCAGAGAGGGTTCAGGATTTCGTCGAAGCTCTCGATGCCGTAGGGGTTGGATGCCTCGGCCAGCGCCGCTATGGCAAGACTGGTCACCGTTCTGACCTTTGTCTGCTCGTCGTTGAGGTTCGGCGCAATGCAGTCGACCAAGCCCTTGAGGTGAGGCAAGACGGCGCATCCCATGAGAATGGCAATCTGCTGCACAATCTTGACTCCCGTGTGCCTGGCGTGCCACGACTTTTTGCTCCGGCAGACGGCTCGGAGAAACGGCAGCAGCGCGGGAATGGAGAGAGCAGATGCCACGACGGAAAAGGCTCTCGCCGTCGTATTCCGCACGTAGTCGTCAACGTGGTCAATGTCGGGCCGCATGACGCTAATCATGGTTGCGAGGCCCGCGGCTTTGGCAACGTTTGAGATGATTTCACGGCCCTCCACTCTGGCGTAGTAGTCCTGATCAATGAGCAGCGGCTCAATGACGACGAGGATCTTGTGCACATAAGGGCGCACCAAGTCGTCGAGCTTGTAGAGGATACGATCAATGACCTTGACCAGAAGATGGCGTTCCTGTTCCTCGAGTGTCTTCTCCATGAGCAGGGGCAGGATCTGCGCAAACAGGGGCCCGGGTCCGAACTGCCGCGCATTGTCCGTAATCTGTCGAAGAGCAGTCTTGCGCATGGGCGGGGTTCCGTTCTTGATCTTGAGCAACAGCTTCATGATCTTCCTCTCCTTCAGCTCGTCCACTGACAGGCTGCTCTCCTCGGTGCCGTCATTGAGCTTCCCAAAGTATGTCATATCCTCAGGCTTGAGAAACTGCAAGTCACCGACGCCCGAAATCTCCGCCGGCATCGGTTGGCCGCCCAGCCGAGTCTGCTCGGGGTCTTGCATCATGAACCCCGTCTGGGGAGCTGGCGTGGCCATGATCCTGTGAGTCGGCGCGCGAGATTGCACAAATCCAGGCGGAAACTCGAGAATCTTGTAGCCCTTGTCCTCTCCAGGCAAGAGCATGTCGAGTTCCTCGTCGCTTAGCGGCATATTGCGTCCAATCTCGGTACCGAAGACTGCAGTGGGCAATGCCGGCGTCTTTGCTGGCTGTGCAGGAGTTGAGAGGCCTGAATTGCCCATGGGCGTTGCGGATGGCGCTTGATCCCAGCGAGAACGCTGCTTGGGAGCGTCGGACGTGGCAACGCCCTGGACGGAGGGAGCCTCGTCCCATCTGGACCGCTTCGACTGTGCGGTGACGGCAGACTCGGCCTGTGACTGGCTGTCGTCTGCTTCCGAGGAGATGTCCCATCTCTTCTTGCGTTTGCGACTGGCAGTCACTGCCACCGTGGAGCCAGCCTCAGCGTTTTCCTTGTCTGGATTCTGAAGCGTGGGCGCGGCGTGCTCATCATCAGCAGCAGCACCCTGCTTGGCTTGGATCGCCAGTCGCACGCGCTCCTCTTCACGCTCGAGCTCTTGACTCTGCATGATGTCTCGGTACGTCGTGCCATTTTCGGCGGCGCCAGCCTGTCGATTCTCGGCAAAGGGGTCGGCCCTGGTGGGCGTCAGAACGCGGTTGAATCGGCGCTTCTGGTAGTCCGTCTCGCGATCGATGATGCGGCCACTCTTTTCTCCTTTGTCGGCCAGAATGTCGTCTTCTTCGACGCCGTCACCACGAGCAAACTCGTCGATCATCTCACGAGAAGCGGTGTATTGCCCGACCAACCGGCGAGTCTTGTCTTGGCCCGCGTCCTCGTCGTCATCGTCGCCCATGGGAAGGGACGTGTGGTAGCCTGCATACTTTTCGCCGCCATCGTGTTCGTAGAGCTCGCCGTCGGCACTGTCGGTGAGTTTCTGACGCGTTGTGTCGGAGCGCTGAGTCGAAACGTCAGAGCCACGCGAGCTCTTCTTTGCTGCGGCCGAGGCGTTGCGCTCGCGCTGACGCTTGGCTACGGCTTCGAAATCGGCGTCCGACATTTTGCCTCGGCAGCCCTGGCTGCTTCAACCCGGTTCCAAGTTGCAAGGTGCGATCTGCGCGTTGTCGTTGCACATGGATGGGCAGCGGTGGAGGGTGGCTGATTTGTTTTGCACGAGGAGAAGCCTCTGGCAAGCCTGGCTTCGTAGGTCAGCAACAAAAAGTTGGGGGGGAGGGGGGCGGTCCGAAGCTTAGCCGGGAGGCCGCCAGCCAATCACGGCCAGAGATGCCGCGCAGCTGTCAGGCTTGCAGCAAGGCTGACCAATTGGCTTGTCTACTTGCAAATGCAAGTCGGCGATGCAGCATCAGCGACACGATGCAGCGCAAGGTGTCAAGCATCGACTCGCGCTCGAGTGACGGCTCATGGTATTTCACGAACCCGAAACGAGCTGGCCTTACATCACCATCAAATACCCCGGTCCCTGCACACAAGAGACCGTCCATCTTCCTCAGGCCTTACGCTCGCTCATGGCCTCTGCCGCGTCCGTCTCCTCTTGCTGGTCCTCTCTACTTCCACAACCGTCCCATCCTCGGTCTCTTCGAGTTTGACCTTCGTCTTGAATTCCGTCTTGTCCTCCTTCGCCACGGTCCTCCTCTTGCGGGTCCCCTCCACCACTTGCCCCTCGTTCATGTGCGTTTGCAGGGGCTCGGCGTCCTCCTTCACGCTGCGATCCGAAAACTCTCGAAGATCGGCTGCAAAGAGTACCGAGTGCGCCCAGCCCGCATACTTGCCCCAAATGTCTCTGAAGTGATCCCCGACCGCATCGTACAAGACCTTGTTGAAAGTCTTTGTCTTGGACTTGCCAAACTTGTAGTCCCTCTGGGCAATCTGCCAAACATGAGTGTCGACTGGCACAGACTCGCCCCAACCAAGCCCCATCAGGCAAACGCAGTCTGCCACCTTGGGCCCGACGCCCGCCAGAGATAGAAGTGCCTCATGAGCATCTTTGTAGGTTGCTCCGGAGCCCCCTGACACCTGGCAGTCCCTTAACACCAGGTGTTCAGGGTTTCGCAGCGACTCCAACCAAAGTGCGGGCTTCTCCAGGGCTACGATTCGGGCTGTATGGGCAATGTACTTGGCTCGATATCCGAAGCCAAGCTCTCTTAGATGCGACTCCACATGCTCCCCAATGAGTGAGTCGGGAGTCGGGAAATCGTGTAGTGCTTCGTCTCCAACATGGCCGATGAGAGGGCCATAGTGTTTGCACAGCTTGTGAGCCTGGACAACGTCAGTGATTGACGGCGCCTCTCGTAGACTCATGCATACCATTTGAGATATGCGGCTTATGTTGTTGTTGCTACTGCAAATGAAGCACAGCAGTGCTTCCCACGCATCCTGGCTAAGAATGCGCACACCAGTAAACCCCGGTGCTCTCCTGCGAAAGTTGGGGTCGGCCCTTGACCACTGCTCGTACAAGGCCCCGAGGTCCAGACTCAGGCTAAAGTAGTGACGCAGGAGATCCTCCGTGTCGTCCTCTCGCTGGACTTCAGTCCTAGTCGAGGTTGGGGGGGCGGGTGGCGAAGGAAGAGAGTCTGGCCAGGTGACCCTGTAGTGCAGATGAAGAGGATCCTGCTTCAAAGACAGGATACGCCCATGCAGGGTGCTCGTCCTGTAGCAGACGGTCAGTGCACAGAAGAGAGAAGCAACCGCGAGGCGAAGCTGCACCATTCGTCATTGATCTTGCGCCAACGGAAAGACTGTCCGCACCGGAGCGTTGTATCGATGCACAGCTCCGAGAGGCTCACGGGTAGTTTGCGCCATTCAGGCGCTCGCTTGATGACCATGGCCGTGTGTGATGCCATTCAGTATCACAAAGCTGAAACGAATTGAGAACGAAAGGCAGCGATTGTATGAATAGGTCCCGCAGCACGCAGTCTCAGTGAGTCTTCTGTAGGCTTCACCAGAGCCGGGCCGCGCACTGCCTCGTTGAACGGTAGGTACGAAGCACAGAGTACCTTGCACCAAGCCACATGTTGCGGGCCTGAGGCACGCATCTGTGGCGGTGCATCCTCCAAGTGTTGCAGCTGCCGGACGGAGTTTGCTCGCAGCTGAGCCCCACAAAACCCCCACAACTAGTCTAGCGCCAGATCCCGGTGGAAAAAGCTCCAGCCTCGCCTGCAGCTTTGGCTCCCCATTTCAAAACATTTCATCGTCTGCCGCCTGCATCAACGCGACAGCGGCTCACTGACTTCCTTGCCCTCCGGCAAGACGTCGCAAACAATGAACGGCGACAGCTACTCCGCTCGAGGTAGGCCAAAGTCTTGTTCCCCCTGCCGAGAGAAACTGGCGATGACTGACCTTGCCCTCGTTGGCCATCCAGACGCGCGGAGAGGCCGAGATTTTGCTGTTCGTAAAAAGCCTCACGACTATCTGGTCGTTATGGCCAAGCTAACCAACAAAAAGTCCGCGCGAGGGGACCGTGATGAGCGTCGCGATCGTCACCGAGACCGTGACCGAGACAGAGACAGAGACCGTGAGCGCGACCGCGACCGCGATCGTGATCGAAACCGCGAGCGTCGACGGTCAAGATCTCCCGAGCCTCGCGGACATCGTCGCGAAGGCGGAGATTTTGACGCATACTCTTCGAGTCGAAGCCACCGAGACCGTGAACGCGAAGATCGATACTCTGGTCGCGAGCGTCGAGGGGACCGCGAATGGGACCGCGATCGAGGCGCTCCCCGCCGGGATTTTCGTCGAGACGATGAGGAGCGACCTGCCAGGCGGGACCGAGACCCTCAGGACGATCGTCGGCGGTCCGGCCGAGACCGCCGAGACGATACTGGCCCTGCGAGGCACGAACCTCGGCGAAGCCCAACCCCAGTGGTCAAGCGGGAGCCGACCCCAGACCTGACGGACATCGTATCTATCCTGGAGCGAAAGCGAAGACTGACCCAGTGGGACATCAAACCACCTGGCTATGAGCTGGTGACCGCTGAACAGGCCAAGCTGTCGGGCATGTTCCCCCTTCCAGGTGCCCCTCGCCAGCAGGCCATGGACCCCACAAAGCTGCAAGCGTTCATGAACCAGCCCTCGGGGCAGGTTTCGAGCGCGGCATTGAAGGCAAGCAACTCTCGCCAGTCAAAGCGACTCATTGTCAGCAGCCTGCCCCCTGCGGTCACTGAGGATGCACTCCTATCCTTCTTCAACCTGCAGCTCAATGGTATGAATGTCATCGAGACAACGGATCCCTGCGTCCTTTGCCAGTTCTCCACCGACCGATCGTTTACCGTCCTCGAGTTCAAGAACGCCATCGAGGCAACCGTTGGGCTTGCCCTGGACGGTATTTCCATGGAGGCCAGCGATGGTGCCAATGGTTCCTCCAACCCGGATGCGCCGGGTTTGGTCATTCGGCGCCCAAAGGACTATGTCATGCCGGCCGTTCCCGACGAAATCGTTCACGATCCTAACGTCGTCTCGAATCACGTCCCTGATACCGTGCACAAGCTATGCATCAGCAACATTCCGGCCTTTCTCACAGAGGACCAGGTCATTGAGCTGCTCGCTGCTTTTGGCAAACCCAAAGCCTTTGTCCTGGTCAAAGACCAGAGCACCGAGGAGTCACGAGTAAGACCAAATGACAATCTTTGTTCAGCTGTCACCCTCAATAGAACGTGAAGCTGATCATGATAGGGTATTGCCTTTGCCGAGTACCTCGAGCCGGCTTCTGCCAACGAAGCCGCCCTGAATACTCTCAATGGAATGGATGTAGGAGGCCAGAAGTTGAAGGTGACCAAGGCGAGCTCCGGCTCTACCCAGGTTGCCAACTTTGATGTGGGCATCACGGCCATAAGCGGCCTCGCATCTCAAATGGCCAGCGAAACTGACAAGGGCCGCGTGGTTCAACTTCTCAACATGGTCACGCCTGAAGAGCTGCTGGATAACGAGGAATATGAAGGTTTGTTTAGATACCTCCGCAGCTCTCTTCACCTCCCCCCACCATGCTCGCATATTCAGGTGTACCCTGCAAATGCTGACGTTTTCTCACCCAGAAATCTGCGACGACGTGCGAGAGGAGTGCGCCAAGTTTGGCAAGGTGCTAGAGTTGAAGGCGCCCCGCCCGTCTGGCGGCAGCCGGCAGTCTGCTGGCGTTGGCAAGGTCTTTGTCAAATTTGACTCGACTGACTCTGCACACAAGGCACTCACAGCCCTGGCGGGACGAAAGTTTGCGGACAGGACCGTCGTCACTACGTATTTTCCAGAGGTAAGTCGCTTCCGTGTCTGCCATTTGTGTGGGCATTGCCAGGCTGACCCCTGCACAGGAAAACTTCGACGTCGGCGCTTGGTAGAGTGTGGAGTCTGGACGCCATGGCAACGTCAGGTTGTTTATGTACGCGACACGGCAGAGAGATGGCGAGAGCCTGGCAGAGACAGATGAACAGGGAGAGATGGGGAGAGAAGAGACCAACGAGGTAAAGCCAAGAAATGAGAGCCAAGGATTATTTTGTCGATGTATTTAAGGTGTAAAACAGACACAATCGAACAGAACACTGGGGACCTGGACTTCCAGTCTGTGTCGCGTGGACGGATCTCGACTCTCGACCAAAACCCGGTTGTCGCGCGATATGCATCTTCTACGTTTCTTGCTGACGGGCGACTGGTGGCACACTGAATTGTCCTCGTGTTAGCAATAGGACTTCGCCCGACGACAGGTAACAGACAGACGAGTCCAGGGGATGGGCAAAAATCAGAAGTCCAGTTCATTCATCGAGCCGAGGGCCCTAACATAAGAGGTACCAGAAAATAAAGTAAAGTGTATTATCATCATGCAAGTCGCAGCCCGGTGGGAAAGAAAATCATGGGATTTTGGGAGTATATAAAAACTTACCATTGCACCCTTGGACAGAGATCACATCAAAGGGCGCCATCGGACAGCCATTGGCACGCCGATTCGCATTGGCGATGGGCCTGGCGATGGGCCTGGCGACGGGCCAATCCAAGAAAGAAGGTGGGTGGGATTGGAGAGATGAAAAAGATTCTTCAGCCCCGAAAAGGCTGCGCGAGGGACATGGCAGGATCACGTGATGCAAACATCGGGGGCCTCGCGGCTAGCGCCCACGCTCCGCCTCTGCCCTAACTAAGCGAAAAACTCGGTGCTCCACACAATCCTCGACCAGGAGACGCTTCACGAACCTGCGCCGCCAGACTCATTTCCTGTCCATCAGCACCACCACAACACCGCCAAGATGGGTAGACTTCACAGCAACGGCAAGGGCATTTCTGCCTCCGCGATCCCCTACTCGCGCGCCCCCCCCGCGTGGCTGAAGACCACCCCCGAGCAGGTCGTCGATCAGATCTCCAAGCTCGCCAGGAAGGGTGCCACGCCCTCGCAGATTGGTGTCATTCTGCGTGACTCGCACGGCGTTGCCCAGGTCAAGATCGTCACCGGTATGATTACTCAAGATCATGGCTCGCATTGGCGGCGTGGACGGGATTCACTGACGCAAACACAGGCAACAAAATCCTGCGAATCCTCAAGTCCGCAGGTACACCTCCCTGAAGCGAAGCCGAGCGCAACAGAGCGTGGGATATGCATGCACACACATGGAGATTTATCTCCCGCCTCTGTACGGTCAAGGCTGACAGAGAGATGGAACAGGCCTCGCCCCCGAACTTCCCGAGGACCTGTACATGCTCATCAAGAAGGTACCACTCCCAGAGAGGCGACGCTGGATTTCTGATGGCAGGCCATCTAACGCTGCCCCCCAGGCCGTAGCCGTCCGCAAGCACCTCGAGCGCAACCGCAAGGACAAGGACTCCAAGTTCCGCCTCATTCTCATCGAGTCGCGGATCCACCGCCTGGCCCGCTACTACAAGACCGTCGGCGTCCTGCCTCCCACCTGGAAGTACGAGTCGGCCACCGCCAGCACCATTGTCGCATAAGGAGGGAGGACGTTGCGGCTCGCTTGGGCCTGGTGACTGGGTCTTGGAGTTGGGGGGAATTCATGGAAAACCTGCATTTAGAGAGCCTCTATGCTTCTTCCCGGGGTCGTGATGGCCATGGTGTAGTCGAACGGCTCAGAATTGAAAGCAGTTGACTACAAAGCTCAGTCCTAGATCTCGCGACCTGGTATCTGTCGTCTCATGTTGCACTCTTAACCCAACCCCCCCTCCCCCGAAACGCCCGTCTATGCAATCCGCTCCACGCCGTTTCCAAGTCCCAAGTGCCAATCAACGCTAGCCAGCTTTCTCGAGTTCCTTCGATTTCTGTATCAAAAACTCGCCCAGCACTCGTAAGGGATCGTGGGGCCTGTTTGGATGTCAGTCGACAAGGCGACATGGCGCTCCCGCCTGGGGCACTCACTGGTCCTTGGCCAACTGCTTCATTCCCTCGAGCAAGACGCCGGTGACCTTTGTGTTCAGGTATCGTCGCGTGGGGTCGCCGTGGGGTACCGGCTCTGACGGCATCGTCAAGTTCGCGTCTGGATATGCCGAGGCAGCGCGAGAGCCTTGCGCGGAAGTTGCGGTTCGGGCTGGCGCAGGCGACTGTTTCCGGGGTGTCAGCGGAATGTTGAGAAGCCGGCGTAACAAGAGAAGGGCTCGAGGGGAGGAAAGGAGGCGAAACTTTACCGCGGCCTGTTCAATGGGCGCATCGGACATGACAACGTCCTTGTGTGGTGTGCCAGGAAGGTCCGCCGGCTGTGTGTGCTGCGTCAGGTCGGTGCCGGTCGCGGCATCATTTGCCCCGGGGGCCTGCGGGGGCTCCAGCATTGTGTACGCCTTGGAGACATTGTCTGCCATGATCTGGATTTGGCCGCCGGACTTGCGACGATACGTTTGGTTCAGGAGAGGTGACTGCAGCCCCGGCAATAGGGCGAGCTCTCACTCACCGGCTGAATCTCGGGCATCTACAATCTACACTAGCGGGCTGGTACCTTGTTCGTACTCTCAGACAACACTCAACGCGGTCAGCTGACTTCGTGTTTGGACCTCCTCGGTCGCTCCGCCGTCACGCGCCGCCGGTGCTCGCAAGGCTCCACGTCATCTGCGACCGCCCTCATCGGATGTATCCTCTGTCATGTCGAGACGGATGCTGAGACAGAATGGACGCCTTCGTGAAAAAGCTGCCAGAGGCGGAAAAGGACGACAATGGAACCGGGCTGGAACCAAGCCATGATCCTGCTCCGGGAAGAGCGCCAAAGCGACTGAAGAGAGGCCCTATTGAGGATTTGGACTCGGGAGGAGCGGAAGAATTCTTCTCAGACGAGGACTTGGCGAGAGGAAGCGAGGACTACGGAAGCACTCGCGGCAAGGAGACTTCTCGGCAAATGAACCGCATGACCGATATCGAGAACGTCTTGCCACCAACGCAAACTGATGATGACGCCATCGAAGAATATGAGCTGGCAAAGTCGTCGCAGCCAAAGTCTCACAGGCATGCCGCTGATGATTCAACGCCTTCCTTGTGGGTAAGAGGAAAGAGCTCCATCTATGTCGATGCTTTCAACCTCGCTCTCGATACCGTGCTTGAAGAGGAGTCGCAGCTCTTTGACGAGAGGGAAAAGGAGGTGTTCCGACAGTGGAGGAACCTAGATTACGAAGCCCAATATCTGTACGTTTGGCCACCTTTTGAGTGTACGCCGATGCTGACCTCGATCGATACAGCTATGTTCGACTCTTTCTTCGCAAGACTGCGGCGTGGCATCGGTCCAGTCGCTTGGGATACCACGCCGATGTCTCGGACCCGCTGGCGGCCATTGAATCGCTGCAGAAAACACGGCAGCTTCCCGCGTCTGAAACTGACGAGACAAAGGATGTGGTTCCTGAATTTGACATTGAGGGAAACAGCCTCGAGGAGTTTTTAACTTTCGCCGACGCATTGGAGGACCACATCACGACGGTGGATGAAGCCGCGCCGTTACTGTATCTTGACGAGCTCAAGGCCCTGGCCAGGGAGGCAAAGATTCAGGGTCGAAACAAGGCAGAACTGATCAGAGGCCTGTGCCGGACGAGCCAGCAACAAGCAGGGTTGGCATCCGTCGGACTCAGTCGGCACAACAGCCGCGACTCGAGTGCGTCCACAGAGCTGGGCTCGCACAAGATGAGCGGTGTAAGCAGGCTCCGCAGAGAGGAGTCGAACCGGGAACAACACTTTCTGGACAAGATGCTGGCCGTGGTTGGCCCATGCATTCGCCTGTCGCCGGCTACGTTCAAGCTCTTTGAGCGCGTGCACCTTGTCTTTTACAGATCGACGGAGTGGACGGAAAAGTCGCTCACAACAATCATCCTCGCCAAGATTGCGCGGAGGAGCTTCCCAGAGTACATAGTGTGCCGCACCTCGACCATTTTTGCATCTCGCATGCACCTGTTGGAGTTCGAGGCTGCCATACGGATGGAGGCCGAAGTGGACAGCATATTGGAGTTGAACGGCACCCCCAGCGAGGCGGACTTGGAAAAGATTGTCAACGTCTTTGAGAGAACGCACCCTCGATGGCAGAGGTATGTCGCCGAGGAACTGCACAAGGAGCGGACAGTGTACGAAATGGGCGAGGGGGCGTACTTGAGGAGGTTCAACCCGGCCCACCCGTACACTCGCATCATGCACAAGGCAGTGCATGTGTTTGGCCGGCGCAAGGAGCACGGGAGAGAGCACGGGCTGTTGGCTGAGCTGCTGGAGCAGAAGCTCTTCCACCTAGCCCGACGGGGCGCGTGGTACCAACGCAAGGCGCTTTTGGAAGAGCACTACATGCCGAAGCTGGACGGGGTGGGTGACGTGGAGCACCGGAAGAGACGGTGGAAGCTGATAGCCGTGGCGACGTGCGAGACTGGCCTGCAGGACCCCGACTGCCACCTCATACACCACTACGACCTCCAGAAGCGGCTGTTGAGGCTGGAGAAGAAGCTGCGCATCCCGCGGCGACTGCAGCATGACTTTGGGCACGTGCGCCTCGCCTCGCCCGTTGAGATGACAGTCGAGGGGATCCAGCTCAAGCGAGACTTGGCGCCCAAGGCTGGCGCGCAAGCCGCCTCGACCAAGACGAGATGGCTGGACGAGCTGGACTCTGGGGGCGAGTGCAGCGTAGAAGAGATGTGTCTGAGCCACTTCCGGCGGCAGGGCTGGAAGGGGTACCACGCCGAGGGGGGCGTGGTGCGCACGCTCTTCGCCTATCTCTTCTACGACGTGCTCTTTCTGT
Source organism: Ophiocordyceps robertsii (assembly GCA_027405785.1). Taxonomy (NCBI): domain Eukaryota; kingdom Fungi; phylum Ascomycota; class Sordariomycetes; order Hypocreales; family Ophiocordycipitaceae; genus Ophiocordyceps; species Ophiocordyceps robertsii. The sequence continues at coordinate 32,261 of JAPEBW010001002.1, forward strand.
ACATGCCCAACGTGTTTCAGACGGCCTACCAGACGTGCCCGCTGGACCTGCACACGGACGCCTTCTTCCCGGCGCGCGCGTCGGAGATCAACCACCGCCTGGTCGAGATTGCCAACGGAGAGGGCGAGCGGCTCCTGCGCTCGGTGTGGGAGCGGGAGCACAGGCGACGGACGAGCGTGGTGGGCCTCAACTGGGACTTTGACGTGGACGACCTGGCGGAGCTGGTGCGGTGCTTCGAGGGCAGCGCGCTGTCGGCGATTTGCAAGGTCATGGCGCAAGAGTACAGACAGCGAGGGGGCGGCGTGCCGGACCTGGTGCTGTGGCGGAGCGAGGAGGAAGGGGAGAGGGGGGATGCGGCCGAGGCGAGCCCCGGGGCGGCGCGAGGCCAAGTCATGTTTGCCGAGGTCAAGAGCGCCAACGACCGACTGAGCGACACGCAGAGGGTATGGATGCACGTCCTGACGGGCGCCGGGGTCAGGGTGGCGCTGTGCAACGCGGTTGCCAAGGAGGTTAGGGAGGTGGATTGACGGCGGCGGCGGCGAAGACGTGCGGAGCAGAAGCACCCTGCTCTGGGCCGGATGCCTGGCTGTGAGCAGGACTGTTTACATACATACACGCATGGCAGAGCCAGCCAAGGACATGACCAAGACGACGAAGATGGCGCACGGGGATGGAGCGGGGGAAAGGGGGGCGTCATGAGAGCTGGCTGTCGTCTGCACTGTACGGCGCGAAAGGCACAGGGGGGCGTTTGGATATCCATCTGGTCGACAGCATCTGAAGGATTACGAGCCCAGGTGCACAAGTGTGCGCGCGCGAGCATGACGTGGATGGCCTTGCGTGGGCGTACGCGGGCCCACGCTGCATGGTGCGAGATGCGGCATCGAACAAAGGACCGTCGACGGGGGACGCGACTGCGGGGGGGGGGGGAAGGGAACCGGCCGGCCATGTCGGCACAGCTGAGG